>JANHGN010007707.1:0-41747 GCA_024605025.1 Megaceryle maxima | reverse complement strand
AACACCCCCAGCATTAAAAATATTATATACATATATATTATTATTTATATTTAATATTTTAATAACTAAGTATTAATTCAAAATTCCAGAAATTAGTATTATCAGAAAACATAGCTATGTACATGGGTGGTTTTCCTAATAAAATACTGATAGATCAGTTGAAAAGGATACCTTGACCATTACAGAGCTTACAATCCCCTCCCTCCTCCATTTGCATAGCCAAGACATTTTAGTTTTGCCCCTCAGTGTATAATTACATTAAATAAGCACTGAAGAAAAAGCAACATTATTTATCCCCTGTAAGACATTAGAAATTCTTCCTTCGAATAAAATAAACTTTTTGCAATTGTCCACATTCAGTACAAATGACCCTTTTGCCTGTCTAAGACAAACAAAGAAAGCTTAGCACTAGAAAAAAAAAATTTAGATAGGCATCACTAATTTTCCAATTCTCTATCACATCACTGCCCTGAGGTTTATTATAAAAGAACGTCTGTTCTAGTGCTGGAAATGGGAATATGTTTAAGTAGTAACATCCAAAATGAAAAATACTCATCCTCTGTTTTCACAGCATCATTACTAAAAGACTACGATATCATGCAAAGCCAGCAAGACAAAAGACATACGGTTTTTGCTGGCATATCATTTTTGCTTCGAATCTATTTATATTTGCCAGATCATTGATTTATCAGGACATTCCCTATTTGTACCTCAGAGCTAAAACTGTTTACTGTAAGGATTACAGTATTATTGTTTTATAAAGATTATTGTACTGTGCTTTTAATTTACTTATCTTGAGGAAAACTCTTCATTTCTAAATGCCATCTGATTGGAAAGAGCAATCATCAGGCATGGTGCAGTGATACATCATGAAGAAATTTTAACACCACAAACTGTAAAGCTGATGCCTTCTGTTGTCTTAGCCTTCCAGATCTAGACTTCAGCAGACAACTGTACAGACCCCTACATGCCACAAATGAGTGAATGCAAGTTATGGAGCACTTCAGCCAGTCTTCTGTTTTCCTTCCTCCATCTGTTCAGAGATGTGTTCTCTCTACTCTTACAAATTAATGTACTGCTTTGACAAATAGCCAGACAGGTTATACTGTTTATTATCCTAAGGGACAAGCACTATATGCTCAATCAACATCAGAACTGAAGTTTAAAGAAATCAGAGTTCATGATGAAATAGGATAGATAAAAATCACCTTTCCAGAACATACACAAAAAGCTGAATGTGAATGGCAGAGAGGGTTTTCTACCTTAGCACGTGGAATTTCTCTGAGCAATCCTGTCCTGTCCTACACCTTCACCCTTGAGAAACCCAAAGGTAAAACTAGTTTTAGACTCTGCTTGGAAATAAAGCAGACTCTCCTAAAAAGACTGCAGAGTAAAAATACTCTGGTCTGTTACTTCAGTAGAAATTAGTAAGGAAAGCTACTGTTCACTGTCCTTCTGGCCTGAAAGACTGAGAAGACTTTAGCCTACAACAAAAGCTAGGAACAATCTAGCTATTAGGGAACATGAACCCAGAAATATTTATGAACAACAGCTATATAGATAATGCAACCTACAGAGATTATGAATGCATAAAGTCCTTTCAGCTATAGCAGACAATCCCTGTATTGACCACGTTTTTCAAGAAAGTGCAGGAAGCAAAACGCAACTCGAGGCAGGAGGTCTGCTTCACGGTGATCTCGCCACCTTTTTTTTTTTTTTTTTTTTTTTTAAATCTCAAAACCACTACACTTTCTACATACTGTTTTGTATGCTAAAAGAAATTAAAAACAAAATAAAACAACAAAAGCAACAAACAAAATCAGACAAAAAACCCCACAACCAAATAAACACACACACAAAAAAAGTCAAACACCCCACAAACAAATAAACAAAATCAACCAACCAAACAAAAACAATGAACTTTTAGACACCAATATCTGAAGTCTAGTGACAGAGAAAAAAAACTTTGTGCATGTACACATATGGTTAAAGGAATCAATATATCTGCAGCTTGATTTTTTTTACACCTATTCATCTTGGTACATCCCAAAAGCTTGCAAGAGAAATTAAAAAAATTATGATGCTAGCAGGCAAGGTGAAAAAATTAATACATGGTTTTCTTTTGTTTTATTGCCTTAAGAAATTGCTGCTATAAACCTGCTCCTAGGCCAGAGCAAAACTGGACCAGAAAGCTGGTTGAAAGTGTTTCAAGGACCTCTAGATGTGATGATCAATGTATTTCTTAGGAAAGTTATGTCTCCATATGTACCACAGCTCTTCGAAGAGGGATTGAGATTCCTGAAACACAAACCATTACTGTTGCAGAAGACCAAGAGTTCACTCATCATGAGAGATCTGCAACAAGGATGCACAGGACAGCTTTGAGATGAACCTACTGTGGAAGAAGCAGAGAAAAAACTACTCATCTCACAATGAAACACCTGGATCATAGATATCAAGTTTCACTTCCAATTGAAACAGAAATAAAAGCAGAGAAGCTAGAGATACAATGGTCATGTTTTAAAAACAAAACAAAAGTTACAACTACTACAAGTCTACTCTTTCTACATCATTGGTGAAAGCATGACAGTTAGGAGTAGATTACGGGAGAAGTAGAAAGCTTTAATACTAGATACCAGAGTCCTGCTCATCATACAACTCCATGATCAAAGCCAGGAAAATGAGGGGTAATAAGCTTGCAGAAACTTGAAGCACACAGTAGAAATATTGACAAGCTTTACAATATGAAATGATTTTCCAAAGCGAGAGGTTGTGCTCTAGAACTTTCTCTAAATCACCTTTCTATCCTTCAGTAAAACATGACAATAGGAACTGCTTACCGAAGATAACAGAAATAATAGATATAAACATCTTCGCATGAACTTTCTACATTTCTCATTCAGTTTGGAAATCTCGATGCAGAAGAAAATTCTAAAAGGGCACCTCCAAAGTAGCTGGCAATTCCCCCAGAGATGTAACCACAAAGTAGCTGGCAATTCCCCCAGAGATGTAACCAATCTCAAACTCTCCAAATAAACACACAGAGTAAAAAGAGTACAGAACTCTACAGCTTATTTTCAGTCTGTGACTGCTCATTTTAACAATTTTTACTCACAAAATGCAGTGGCAGTATCCCCGGAAACCCCTCTTCCTAGCCCTTTTCATTAGAAGTAAAGGTTTTCTCCTGATCAGCAGTTAGCTCTGTTTACTACTCTTCAGTAACACACTCCCAAAAGTAAAATACTTTGAAGATACAGGATTTACAAATCTGGATACGTTTGTGTTTCTTAGAGTCAGTGTTCATTTTTTTTGCCCATTTCCCCCCCCTACCACTGGCACATGCCATAGTATTTTTAGAGATCACTGATTTCTAACACTAATATACATATGCACCTAATGTTACAACTGTTGAAGAGAAGTCTTTCTGAGAAGCATTTAAATGAGGCTTCAGAAACGGAGTTCACAAGTGATTCTTAGTTTCTAACAGTTGCTACTCTTCTGTCCTTTAGAGGAGCATTTATTCCATTTCACTATGATAGGCACTATGATTTGCAGCTTCACTGTGAAGGCAGCCGAACTGCCATGAAACGGACAATGAGAAGCAGACAGGACACAAACAGGCGCGGGGAGGATAGAACAAAGAATCACAGGGAGTAGGGAAAAATAAACTATATAATAGCTGCTGCTTGGGAACACTAGCTGGAAAAAAACAGGGAGGCCACCAACTATCATGACAAGCGCATGTTTCTTTTGCAGTTGCAGTGAGAATTGCACACGAGAGGGGGCAGGGGATCTGCTATTAATCATATTATATTCATTGTTCCCTTGATGCTGCTGGCAATGCTTCAGGAGACTCCCTCAATTCCCAGATAAAACTGCAGCGAGAACAGCAGCGCTCCGTAAACAGCCCACACCGAATCTTCACAGTCTTATCCTACTGTGCTAACACTGCCGTGAACTAAACGCTTCTTAACGACTGAACTGCTTATTGAACTGTTTTTTTTTGTTTTTTTGTTTTTTTTTTTTTTTAATAAATCCAAATGACAGCAGTTGAGGATTTCTCCCCACCCTAATCTCTCCGGGAAATGAACATGCTGTATAAATCTGATGAAACTATTTGCAAGAACAAGCCACTAGAGAGGTGAAAACATCAGCCAGAAGTAGTCAGGAATCAAGTTTCTTTGTTAAGGAAGAGTTTTGAATGTTATCTCTAAGTAAGGTGCTGAGTGACTCCTTGATTAAGTGGCACTTAACATTCAGCAAGTTTAATGTTCCAGCAAGAACAGCAGGCCGATACCTGTGCCTGGGAGTGGGGGAGGGAGAAAACGGCAGCTGATGCAGTAAAGTAACCAAGTCAGCTATTCTTTTGTCAGGGAAAAAGACAAGACATGTTTAAGGGGAAAAGAAACGTGGATTAACGAAATCTCGTATTCATACTTCATTGAAAACGTAATGCTGCTTTAATTTGCCTGGTTTGGCAAAGCTACAGAGGGAAGGTGAATTTTCTTCACCACAGATACTTTTTTTTTTTTTAATGACAAACTCGGCATAGTATTAAAGTGACATACACTGGTTAGGTTCAGAATTTATTAGGAATGTTTATTAGGGTAGGGTGACTAATAGTGGCTACCATGATCTTCTGACACTTCGCAAGTTAGCAATGAAGTTCAGCTGGCACTACTTGTCTCCCAGACTCAAACACACACATTCTTCTCTTTAAGGAAGATACAGAAGAACAGAAAAAGTTAGGTAAATGTGTTTAGTACAACGACTTAGGAACTAAGTAGTAATACTGAGACATTTCTACCTCGGATTTCAGAAAGGAGAAACCATTTCAATTTTAAACACACACACCCCCCCGTTTATTAAACAGCAGAGCTCCTGCAGCAGCCAGCGTGCCCGATGACTCATCCTGCCTTCCCCACTTTCCAATTAGCCGTCAGCATCGCTGTGGTGGGGTTGGGGTTGTTGTTTTCTTTAACCACACAAAATCTGTCTTGGAAGTTGAAAGATGGACTCCTACTTGTTTACTGATCAGAGTTTCTAGACTGGAGCTGGTACTAGCAGTGAAGACGTTTTCCAGCTTTACCGTTAGCTGGACACGCAAACTACTCGCTTGTGCTTGTCCTCCCCCTCCCTTGGAGAGGCTGCATGCGGCACGGCACGATCACAGAGAATAAATACAGGAAAAGGGGGGAAAAAAAGCCCTCTGCTCTTGGCAAGGGGAAGGCGTTCCACAAGAACTGCTACAAGGTCAAAAGTTTACCGTGGTTTCAATTTCACCTTTCCGCAGCCAATGAGCGAGCAGCGGCTCCAGACAGAACCGCGGGCGGCAGCGCGGCCCTTAACTCCTTCCGAGCCGAGCCGGGCCGGGCCCCCGAGGCACCGACCCGTGGAGCAGCCGCCGTGGCTCCCCTTCCCCTCCAGCAACGTACCCAGATAGCAGAGCGCCCTGCGGCCTCCTGCGAGCTGAGCGTTTCTTTTCGCATGGAAATCAGAGGGAGCAGGAGCTGTGCTTGCGCAGTACGCCAGAAATCCAAGATAAGAGCTCCAGCAGTGGGTCCCCTTACCCCCAGTTTAGTTCAAAGCCAGTGCAGTAATCTAAGGAGCAGGGCTGATGCTAGGCAGTAGCAAAGCAGCACTGATCAGGGAAGCTGTAAGAGAGAGCAGCGAGATGGTGCTGGCAAACAGGAAAGACTGACCTTGCGAAAAGGGAGGGAGGGGAGAACACTAGCACAGAGTTGTCAGAAAGGGTTCTGAATGTGCATCCAGAGCCGCAGTGATTTACTTTGCTTCCTGTCAAACAGGCAAACAGCAGTGCCCTGGCACAAGGTTGGGCAGCCCAAGGAGTACTGCTGCCCACAGTACCATTAATAAATAATACTCTGCTTCAAGATGTTGATGTCAGAGCAAGTCATTCTCCATCTACTCCAAGAAGAAGGGAGTGGACAGTGCAGTTGTGGCTCTCGGGTACAATAACTGTCAGCTCTTCAAAATCTTGCACAGGAAAAAAGTGTAATACTTAGCCCCAGAAGTAGAAAATGGTCTGGATGAGAGACATTTGTAATAGATTGTCTCGCTTTGGCCCAGGAAAAAAAAATAAAAAAAGAAAAACCCCACAACCCAAGATGCATCTTGGTCTTCAATCATTTTAAGATTACAGAGCTAGAGGAACATAGAAGGAAGGCTTCTTCTTGCTCCACTGTATGCCTCTGTTCTGTATCAATGGCTCCAAGTTCTGTTGTCTCCTCATCCGTAGTTCTGGTTTAAAATTTTAATTGAGAATTAAGATTTGAGCTTTCCATATCATCAAAATTATCATCATTAGCAATGTATAGTGACTACTGGCTCAGTGAATCAGTCCGTGGTGGGGTATCTCAAAATCTGTGCTGGGACCAGCTTTATTCTCTCAGATTGATAAAAACAGTAGCAGCAACACATACTGAATGACACAAGCTATGATTGTGCTTTGGCATCCACTTGATCTTGGAAAGTCAGTGTCAACTACACTTAAGCATACAGAGTAACAGATTTATCACCCTTTCATTGGCCTTGCAGACTACAAGGAAGAAGGACTAAAGCACTCTAAGTGAAGATGTAGGTGAAGAGTTCTCCTACTGACAACATAATGTGAGGCAGCATGAAGGGAAGTGTATAAAGCATGTAGTTAAGGAAAATTAAGTAGTGGAGTAACCTAAGAGTATGTTCAACAGAGCAGAAAGGGTTAGGGTTACACAGAGATCCTGAAATGAATGATTAGCAACTCTCGGTTGATACCAAACAAAACAGCAACTCATTGCATACATTTGCAAAGTAAACAACATGGAATTAAACCATTTTAAACCAGGCAGAACTCAAGCCAGGAAACACTTGAAAACATGGATGTTAGCATACACAGATCTCCAATGCACTGCAGAAAGAATGACAGGAGTCTGAATGTAATTGTGAAGATGTAAAGTGACTAAATAGGTCATCACCATGCAAAAGAGGTTTATGCTGAAGCTGTCAGTTAAAGCAGAACTTAGTTTTCCAAACCCTGAAACCAACCAGATGGTAGATTGTTCAAGATAATGCACATGACAACCTAAGGGAAAAAACCACATTAGTCAGGTGGCAGCTATTACTAATTCTTCAGAAAGATGCAGTTTGAAAATTGGTAGATCATCTTACCCTAGAACCTTAAAGGCTTTCACAGCACTTTGTAATGATGAAAGATATTCTGTTCTCAGCCTTCTATGTAAGTCCCAAAAAGGATAAAGACAGATACTCCTACAAACAGCTAACGCTAGCTGAAAATACTGCCAACAATCCACTTTTCTAACTCAATTCACAAAATAGTTTTCGGCAAGAAGATAATCATGCATAACTCTTAAAACCCACTTCAGGAATAGTGAACCACTCAATTTAAGAGCAGCCAATGAAAAAATTTGCAGCTGGTGGGCAAGGTCAAACAGCAATTTCTTGAACAGGCACAGGTAGATTCCTTTCTCAACCTATGCAAATAGCAGCTCAATACAGCTACTATAAGGTTAAGCTTAATGTCTTGAGAGCAGCTAACTGAAGATACAGTGATTAAAATACATCAAGTCAGAACGCTAAAGATGTCATGAGAATCTTAGCTGAGATCATGCCCTACTACCAAGCTTTTCTATTCTTGTTCAAAAATGATAAAACATCAATGAAAGTGTTATCAAATGCTATATTTTCATAATTTAGCTAGGCTAAAATGCAGTTTTGCCAATAGAATTTAAGACTTTACATAAATAGCTATTTTCCTCAGTAAAAAGAGCAGTTTGCTTTTGTTTTCACCTTATCTAAATATATAATTTTAGAGAAATTCTTTTAAATTGAAATGTCATAAATAAAATTCCCTTTTTATAAAATTCCCTTTTTATAAGATGGCCTCATTTTAAAAGAAAATGGATGCTATAAAATTTTACATCAAGTCAGCATGTTACCAAGAAGCTTTTCTGTGTGTTCTGAATTTGATTAATACAAGCCAAGGTCACTTCCTGAAAGATGCCTACCACTGCAGCTGCAAGCAAACTAGACTCCTCTGAGCTCAAGAGCTGGGGGATGGGAGGACGACATGAGCAATTTCTAACACTGTCTCCAAAAATACAGTAATTACAAAACTTGACTAATAGCTAGATATGTTTACTAGATCACCACAAGTAACCTATTAACTAAAGTTTGAGTTTTTATAATCACGTTTTCAAGAAAAAAAGACTTGCAATGGTGCACCAGCATGTCCGCAAAAAAAGGAATAATTCTGAGGACCCTTTACTAAACTTTATGCAATTACCTTGAAAATGTACTTGATTTTATTATTATTATGTTGTATTATGCAGCTCAAAGCTAATAAGAGACTGCCCTTCATTTAACAGTGCTTCAGTCATACTGAGACTGTGAGGCTCCACCCAGCCTACACTGTGTCCCATTCTGAAGGCATTTAGGAAAAATATATTTCAGGAAAGCATGCAAGCTCTTTCCAGAAGTCTACAGTATGCATTTTTCCAGTTTCTGAAGACTATATCTATTGTTTACAAAACCAGTTAATCAGTTGTGTTCACCTGTCATTTTAAAGATAAAGTTATTTTAAAATAACATACCACATTTGCATTATGAACAGGGCCAAACAGTTTCTTCCATTCCCAGACACTGTTAAAGCTTATAGATTATGAAAATAAGACCCATATAAAAAAGACAGTATTCTTTTTTGCTTTTTGTGTGTACAAATAAAGATTCTACAATTTGGAGTACTGAGAAGAGGGGGAAGGAGGAATAGATATCTGAAAAAACATTTTAAGCCACACACCAACAAACATTTCCACAAGGGCATCTGTTAGTCTAGGAAAGGGGCCCCAGTGACTTTATTTATGAACACACACACACACACACACACTGAACTTAATATACTTCATCTTTAAAACAGCCTTGACACACCCAACATTGTAACTAAAGTTTCGTAGGAGGCTAAAATTAGGAGTATCTGCTGAAAAGGGAATTTTGACAAACTGTTGCACATAAAAGAAAACAACATTGCTGGTTTTGGACAGGCATCTTTGCCTGAAATAGAAAAATACACTAAAGCGTATCATTACCTATGCAGGCACAGCTACATCTGTGGTTAAGGATGCCTAAGATTTTCCATCACAAAAGCCTGTTCTAATTCTTTAATGACTCTCTCACACAGCCCTCAGAACTACTTTTGTGGAAGACTTGCATAAAATTAGTTGAGACATTTAGAAAAAACAAGAGTGGAGAATTCAGCTGAACAAAATACCTTTTATTCAGTCCAAGAAGTTAAAAGCTGTACAAGAGAAACTGATCAAACGTTTGAACAAGTTAAACTCGATCTCGCTGCTCCAGTGAAGATATCTGTACAGACACTTAAGTGCCTTTAAAGTCTTTGAACATGCTCAGTTTTGTTTTAAACCACTTGCCAAGACCCTCAAGTATTTTATCTCACCCCATAAGCTTTGCTGTTGCACAGCTCCTCCATGCTGACAGGACAGAACATGCTTTATCACCATATTATAAAGACCAAGATCAGCTTCTCTATAAACCTGCCAGCTACGAAGCAGTTAAAGTGCCTGGCAGCACAGTAGCTAGTGAACAGGGACATTTTTCTTGGTTATACGGCCCCACCCACAGCATCCACAAAACATGAGGCAGCAGAGTAGGATCAAGGGCTCAGCAAAGGCCACCCTTCCCTCCTCCCCCAGTTTGAAGATCGCAGTTAAAACCACAGCTTGGGGGTCTCAGCCAGCAATGCTAAAAGCTGCTGCTGCCGCCCCTCTAGTGGCTAGCCCATGGAGAAAGCAGGCCATGTCTAGCGACCAAAGTGGTGTTGATCTGCTCTATGGGATTCCAGATGACAACCATGCTGGCAAACAGAGCAGAAATTTCCTTATGCTGAATTCTACTATTATTTCCATATGCTTTTTTAAAAAGCATACAAAAAGCTATACTGAAAAATACTAAGGTTGTGAGATCATTCAAAAAACTTAAAATACTGTTGTCGACTCCAACTCTCAAAACAGTTAACCCTTGTTGCACATAATTAAAGGACTGGCACTCAATTTCACAGAAAAGACTACTATACACTTGCTTATGTCTGTTGTATTATCCCCCCAGAGCATTACTATTTCAGCAACTGTTTCCTTTACTATACAGTGATAGATAATAGTCTCAAAAATAGAGAGCTGAAGTCTGTCAAGGACCTGTATCTTAACTTGGCCTTTGCCCAACATGGGTACGTAGGGACTTTCAGTGACATTCAAAGTAGGACACAGGTTTTTTCCCTATAAAGAGTAAACACTGATATATACTGTCTTGATTATGACAGATCACAACTTCCAGTTAAGAATATTCATTTAGAGCAGGCATTTAAATCACTAATTTAGCTGTTGGAAATAGTTACACCCACCCCAAGAGAGGCACAAGAGCAGGAAATAAACACAGTCCATAAATCACATTGACTCGCCTTACGCACATTTTGTTAGCCTACAGATGCAGTACTTATGGACATTCATTCACACTTGCACAAGAACTAACCTACGGAATTTGTTATTTTACAGTGTAAGAATTTTAATCAAAGTTCTGGATACACTACCATTTTTAAAACAGATTCATATTCCAAAAAAAGTGTTTTGAGAGGGCAGGGGGAAGGCAGCTGTCTGTCCATTAAGGGGTTCCATACTACATATGCATAGACACACAGAAACAGGCTTCCATGGGAGTTAATACCTGGTGTGTTAAGAGTACTTCTGACAGTTCTGCTTGGTCTCTCTCCATCAGGCAACTAAAGTTGTTTTTTTTTTCTCCTTGATTTATTGAAACACAAACATCCCCTTTGCTTTTAAAATTAGATCTTGTTATCCTCTGATCTAATAATAATAAGAGGCCTGTTAATGAAGTTTCCTGAGGTTTTGGCATAACTAGACTATCAAATTTGAGTGTACAAGAGCAGAGACTAAAACCAAAAGGAAGTTACTGATTAAAGGAAATCAAAATAGTTTAAATTTTCCATGCATAGTAGCAGTGCTTATATATAAATTTACTTTATTGTAAGGAGTAAAGATCTACTTAATGCAAAGGTGACTTTTTAAAACCCCATTTGACCTTGAAATATGGAAATGTTCCCAACTCAATGCTGTAATTAAAATTTCATTAAGTTTGAGTGTACACAGGTACACTTAGTGTGGCTGCAAGAGGCATTCATTTAGTTCAACACAAATGCTTAACATTCAAAATTTGAAGTGACAGTTGCCTAGCTGTAGTATACCAGTAAAACTGAGCATTTTGTAGTGAAAAAATCCCTTTCCTCTATTCTTTTCATATACCTTACTATGTTTCATATTCATAGTGACCAGAGCTTAGTAACTTCAGCTAAACTGCAAAATAAAGGCAAATTAGAATCACTTCCAAATTAGGTTGACTTGTCTTTCCACAGTACAGTCAGGTTATCCTGTTACATTTCAAATGTTGCCCATCCGCTGTGTTCCAATGGTTATAACATGGAGCATCTGCTAAAATTTATTGCACAAAACTGAAAGCTGTAACATTATTCCACACATCACCGCTAGACTAAAATCTTCAATTTCTGGGGTCAGTAATTTAAATATTAAGCTAAAATGGACAAGGAAAAACCCAAAGATTGGTGCCTTTGTTCAATGTTATCCAAAGCAGAAAAATAGCACCTAGAGATATTATAGACTGGAGAGTGACAGAGTCTCCCCTGAGGCCTACAACAAAAGGGCAAGAGGCAAGCTTTATGCTTTACTACCTGCAACAAGTTGAAACTCCATTTTCGAAATAGTGGTTAACACAGGATCCATTTCCAGACAGCCTATGGAATCTCTATCCTGGGAGACAATCACAGAATGCTAGGGGTTGGAAGGGTCCTCTGAAGATCATAAAGTCCAGACCCCCCCAGAGATCTTCAAAACTTGAACAAACCCCTCACCAACCAGCTCTAACTTTGTTCCCTATTTAGACCGATGCTGTAACACTATTTCCCTATAAATTAAAGATATTGTCATGAGAGAATTATGTACCCAATAACAAATTGTCACCATTATAACAACAAGCTACTACAGCAAGAGAGTACTTTACACTTGATCCTACTTTGTCTTAATTTTAAGATGTAGTACCACATTCTTTAGTACTGAATTAAGCAAGTATGTTTTATTGGTTTCACATACTCCTTACTTTTGGTATACATCCACTGCTATTTCCATCTTTCCTGAACACAAAGTATGTATTCCTAACTATAACAATTAATTGAAGGTTTTATTATTTTTACATTAAAAAATCAGTATGCTTTTGAATAAGGCTCTCAAAGCCCTCTTGATAATTTTTCATCCAAACTTTTCTATTATTTGCATGGAATTTCTAGTGCATAAAAACCTCGTGCTTCTTGGTTTTCTACTAATCTATTAAAGAAGCAATACCTTCATTTTCACTAAGATGATATTTTTTAACAAATCTCACACCAAGCTCCCCAAGATACCCTCAGCAGGCAGATAATCAGATTTGTTCAAGAAGGTTTTTTTACAAATGACACCTCTCAAACACTGATGTTCATCTGCAGAACACACCAAAATGACATTACTATGATTAGCATAGAAATTCCAAGTAATTTTAGGAAGATTTGGCACCATTCTGGAAATTAGTACAAGAGGTCACTGACTTCCAAAAACAGAAAAAGGGATCACATCCTTTCCCTACAAGGGCCAAAAACATTTGTAATGTTTTGTTTCAAAACCAGTCACTTCTTTGTTTGTATTTAAATGGCTAAGTAGTTGTGTAGTTTCACAACATTTGGAAGCAATTTTATATATTTTTATATAGTGCACTGAGAAAACACCAGGATAGAGCTATTGAACTTTTTCATTACTACTTCTTCTTACATGCATTGTATCTTCAGTGTCCATAGAAGTGGACCATCTGAATTATATCTTGCATTCAATAAAACTGTGATCTGGGGAACCACTGTTTGAGCATTTGTCTGACAATGAGACAACCAAGATGCATCCACCATGATTTAAACAACTCAGTCTCTTTTTTTCAGACTTTCAGGTCCTTCTGTGATTTAATTAAAAATTTAATTTTATGCTAAGCTTTAAAGTTATTATTCAACTACACCTCTGCACAGAGAGGTTTTTATATTAGCATCTGGCAAGCATATCTAGCATGGTAGCTAACTGATTAGTACCAGTCATGTATTTGTCATACAGCTACGTATCAGCTATATCAACAAGTGTAACAGCTATACAGCAAAGTTGATTTGATGTGTTTGCTTGTCAGAAAACACCATGCAGCAGTTGTCCAGTTAAGTGATCTTCTATTATAGTACATCACACTTATGTGTAACTCTTATGTTTAGGTACACCACAGTCATAACCTTAACAACTTCCCTTTCTTGTATTCATCTCCTAATAATTTTGACAGGGTCCAAAAGTTACTATTATTGTCTCTAGGCATGACATAGCCTTAATATTTTCTTTCTAAAGTCCACTGAGCATTTTTAGTATACCTAACAGTCCATTAAAAGTTCAGAAAGCTGCAAAACATTACCTACGCTTGAGCTTCCACCAATAGGAAGCTTACTTTGTTAGATTCTCACATAGATGAAGCCTATAAATAACAGTTTGCATACAATAGCAGGATAAACACAGCATACCATGGAGGGAATGCCAGAAGAGAACATACAAAAATTAAGTTTCATGTCTTAATTTTGTCTTACGGATAAAAGCAGCTATGATTTAGTAGTTTGGGTTTTTTCCCCTTCTTCACTGTAAGCAGATTTATGACAGACAATATGCTTAGACAAGTGTCTCCATCCAGTCAAGAGCAAAAGTTATTTATCCCTTCTCTCCATCACATATAATTTACTTCAGTGTGTCATCTGTCTCCAAATCACTGCTTAGGAACTGTAACATTTTAATGAGCACAGCTATCTGAAACAAAACACAGTCTTTTCTGTGCTCTGAAGAGATCATTCTCCAAAGATTTTTCCTTCCACTGTCTCTCAATTTTCTTCATTTCACTTTAACCCTACCTTATTCTAACCAAGCCAGCTCACTTGAATTTTATTTCAGGGAACCTGCTAAACTACAGAACAAAGAGACTGATCCTCTCACAAGAGATTATCCTGAAAGAGGGTCTTCCTTCCATGAGACCCAAATCCCTCTGAGTGAAATGTCCAGACAGGTTACCAATCAGTTTTGCTACCTTCCAGCAACAGGTACAGAACTTGACACATGAGTCTATTTGAGTATTGAAGGCTAAATTTTTTAGATGTTACAAGAAGAAACATAACCAAACAAAACCCACCAGTTATTAACATCATATGCAGTCTGGGCCCAACACAGCTTTAGCTGATGAATACAATTTTATCACCACTGTTTCTAAAGAATTGTTCTAAGCAAAGTATTCACATCATTGGTTGTTTCACAAAGCAGAAAACTCCAGTATCAGTGATCCAGGGAATTAAAAGCTAAAGGCGCACCTATACAAAGAAGGATGCTATCCCTCCATTTCAGCTTTTAAGAGCAACAGCCTTTAAAGGCCCAAGTATCCCCCCAAAACCCATTAGCATTAGATACTATAATAAATACTGAGGCCAGGTCATACCACGCATTTCCTCAAATTTAAGGGAGATGAAGAGCAAACTGTATACAATATTAATATAGGACATAAAAAAAAGGTATTTTCTTAAGTGAATTGAATTTAATTTATTTTTTTCCCTTTTCCTAACCCCCTAAATATCAATGTTTTCTCTGGATCACTTCCTATAAATGAAAATAGTCAAAGAGACTTACCCAGCACAGTGTTCTCTCTCCAACAGAAGCCAGTAAGAATGCCTAGAAAGGAGAATGTAAGCATATGAATGTGTTTCAGCATACTCTCAAACTTGACAATCTACAGCTCAGGAATTTCCTGGTTCAAAAGGAGTGAGTTTCCCAAGCAGCTGGATTTCTCTTCTATGTAAGCTTCTTTTTGAACCCATGAAAATTAATAAAGCTAAAATACTCTGTGGCAGTCATTCTGTCATTAAGCTCTACACTATGCAAAAGAATCAGTATTTTATTTTTCACTCTGCCATCTGATAGTAAGGAGGAAGAGAAAAAATTAAATGACTGAAGAGGAAAACAGTTTCTTCCTGTTGATTTTCCACAACACTTGTGGCTATTTTGTATAGATCCGCCTTGTACTCCCAAGCCAAAAAAAAAAAAATAAAAAGGCAGAGAAGTGCTGACAAATTCTGTTTCTGGGGAAAAAAAAAAAAAAAAAAAAGCAAAAAAAGAGGCAAAAAAAAAGCGCACCTTGATCTGAAAAAATCCCCAAACCCAAGCAGAGAAGCAAAGTCCATGATACACTTTTTGATATAGCATAGACCGGAGTTACTTAAATTCAAGAGGAAGGCATAATGTGACTGTATAATGATACACTATTTTCAATTTTTGATATTTTTCTTCACTGACAACTCACAACATAACTTTTCAAACACTATTTAGCACTCGTCTGTCACTGTGACAGAAGAATTTCCCCCCACAGAGTGGAAGAAAATTGGGGAGGGGTAGAAAAAAAAAAAAATCTACTGTTTACAGCAGGCATGCTTCTTTCAGGTACAACACTAAGCATAAGACAAAAGCATTACTCAAGTAATGACAAGCCTCCTAAATCCAAAGCCCAAGTAAATAAAACAAATTTGATTTAGGCTTTAACAATAAACACATTTCAGTTGTCTTATGTCTTCAGCAATATATTTTACCTTTATAAAAAGTCTTAGTAAGACTTGGGAGCCCCATCTGTAAGCTTGAACTTTGCATCAAATTTGTAGATTAACATTTAGATAAGATATCCAGAATGTAAATAAAATAATGGCAGCAGCTTTATGTCAAAATACACAGTTTATTTCAATACTTTTAATCAGTGAAAAACCAACTAAACAATGCACAATTCACAATACAATCCTTATAAAAGCTGGAAAAGATATTAAGGTTCATGTCAAGTTCATGTGCTCTATTTTTAACTTTAGTCCTTTCTCATTAACAGTACTTGAGAAAGGATTAGAAGCAGCTAGGAAGTTAGTTTTATATAGAAATTTATGTATTAAAAAAAATAGTCTAACAAATAATACTTAGACCTGGTCAACTAGTGCCATCTCCCATTGTCACAGTTTACCAAACCAAGGCTTATAGATTGCTTTAGAAAGTAGCAATTGCTTGCTACTATTTTTTTTCCATCATTGTGTGCTTTGTAAGTCTAAGTTTCATTCCAAAATTCTGGACTCCACCTTTGGTCTAGCTCAGGGAAACAGTCTTCACATCCATGTTGTCTGACACTAATGGAACAATTCCTTTTTAATACCTTTTTAAGAGTGAAATTTAGGACACTACTGTAAGACCTAATGAACACCCTTTTGAAAACATTTCAAACCAATCCGGACAATCTCACGATTACCTTACTAGGAAAAAGCAGAGAGTTTACATCATTGTGAACAGAAAGACAGACAATGCCTTTGAAAACAAGACCAATACCTTTAAGAATGCTAACAAATAGGGAATAGGCATGAGCATCTGCTTGTCTTTAATGTTTTTGAGCACTCCTGTATGTGTGAGCACCCCTATCACATGATAGATGGCCTTGTTTGGAAGCCAGAACTCTTTCAAGAGGTCTAGGACAAAAGAATGACCTATTTTTTCCTCGAAGTGGTGTTAGCACTAGCAGAAACCATGACACATTTATGTGCGTACGGGTAGATGCTGAAAATCTTTCGGATGACTGCTAGCAAAACAGTGAATCTCCATGTTGTTTTACTGCACATAAGCAATAACTTACTTTCTGGGAGGATTAAACTAAATTCTGATGATTTTGACATCAGTTACTTAACATTTCCAAACTGCCAGTAATACCTTTTCAGGTAGAGCAATAGAAAAGTGTTGTGGTAAACTTTTGCCTGGAGACAGTTTAGTCACATCTGGATATACTGCAGCAAAACCAAGATAAACAAATTATCACCAATGGAAAACAACCAAAATATCTTAATTCTAGAAGCTGTACTTTCTGCTTATCTAAATTAAAGCAATTAAGTATTCTTAGTTTTATCTGACTCTTGATCTGGGCTTTGTCCTTCTGTTTCTCTAGCTTTTTGACAGAGATATGATCTAGGACTGCAAGCTCTGCAACTGTTGAGTGCACAGAGTAAAGCAGATTCAAGATAATGCCACATTCTAGCAGACATTGTAAAGAAATTCTTGCACTTAGAACGAGTAAAGAACTGCTAAGATAGCTGCCAATGAAGTTGAAAAGCAGGTAAAGAGGTTTATGCTTCAGGCTTTTTCCAGACTTAACACCCACCCCCACCCAAAAAAACCCCACACAACCACCAAAAATGCCTAGCCATTTTGGTGGAGTCTACTTGGTATATTCTATCATAAGAGCTAATAAAGCTGCTTCGTATGTTCTGCAAAATGCATTTACAAATACTGTTTTATGTAACAAATATTAATCCAAATTCCTGCAGCTATGAAATACTAACTATGAACTACCTGATGGAGGCCAACCTTGCATTAAGGACTTAAGAAATTGCTTATTTGTACGCCATGTCTCCTCAAGTTCTTGAAAGCAATATTGAAATGCATGAAGACTTCCTATGCGAGTACGCAGAGAAAAGTCACAGTCTCTAAAATCCCTGTTTGGGCAGCGAGGCCTTTAATTTAGCATGAATATGCTAAAAATGCTACCTTACTATACTAGGCAAGTTAAAACAAACCACTTTTCAGCTGTATTCTTTTGTGGTGTTTTGTGGGTGGAGTTTTGGTTTTGTTTTAGAGTCTTAGCCCTAGCTGTACCCTTGTTTCAACTGATGTAGCTGAAGTCTCTCCAAGGCTGTTAGTTACTTTTTTCCACTGTTGATACTATGGAGCCATTGTAACTCTAGAAGAGAAACATTCCATTTCATGCAGTTTTTTTTTTTTTTAGGCAGGTTTTTGTTTGTTTTTTTTGTTTGTTTTGTTTTTTCACAAAAACAGTACATTAAAATCTTTCCTAAATGAATCAATCTGAAATGAAATGCCTTGCTAACTTTATTGGGGGAAGAAAATCCTGGAAGATGGGCAAGTTGTTTATTATTCTAGAAAAAACAAGTCTAGACTGGATTGGAATTACTAAATAACAAGGCTCCATAATAGAAAAAAAACTTTCGGGGAGTATGACTATAGGAAAGTATCCAACCTTTTGTTCAAAATATTACATTGTAAAGTTGAAACAGCCCTGCTACTGCAAAGAGAAAACTTCTAAAGTGGCTGAGGCAATTAGGGTCACTAAACTTAAGTCCACTTTGGCTATAGCCAGTACATATACTTGGAATAAAACTCTGCCACTGTCTAGGATCTTAGCTCACCTGCTCTTGTTAAAAGATATTAACTAGCTGCATCCTCAAGAAGTCTCTAATGGCAGAAGATCAGACTTTTTCATGAACTCTTGGACAGTTCTTAATAAGAATAATATACTGTAAAATAGCATGAAGAACATAGGCATAGGGCTGACCTACAAGTCTAGCCTGTTCACTTTAAGGAAAGCCTCATGTGCACATGAAGTGAAATACAAATCTGATTTATTTTTTTTTCTTGAAGCAGATAATATTTTCTCTACAATGGTTCCTTTTCATGAAATGTACATGAGTATGCCTTAGATAGCTTTGTAGTCAAACAGCAATGTAGCCAAAACATTGCATTTAGCCAAAATTTAGTTTACAGCCTGAATAAACTTGCACTGGTCTGTGCTGAGATCCATGGTAACAAAATAGCCATCCTGTGATGGCAAGGCTAAGGGACTGCGCTGACAGCTTTGGGATGACAAGCCTGTACCTCAGACTGCAAGCTTGTCACATAGTGATTCAAATACCAGCCCTGTGGCTCAAATTATCTCTCAGTAAATACTTCCCTGTGAGCAACTGCATAGTTGGTTGTGTAAAGACTGTTTATTTTGTAGACAAGGAAGCACTTCTATATGCCACTACTCCATATCATATGGAAATGACTTTAGCATCATGCCCTGGAAACCTCTATTATGTGGTGCAGCTGAAAACTATTCTTCTTTGCTATGGACCTTGCACTATAGCAATGGATACACTACTATTTTCATGCCGTAGTGTGTGTTAAAAGTGTGAAGAGACTGCTTGCTTTGGAGAAAAAGATAACACGCAACATGAATGCCTCTTAAAGACCAACCTTAATAAGCTAGCAATTTTTCTTAACTCCTTCTTACCAACAATTGGAATGTACAACATTTTTCCACCCTCTTACTACAATCTAGGCTTGTTTAACTGAGGGTGGAAGGAGACTGGGTTACTTAATGGATATCCTTAGCTCTTATGTTTTCATTCCTTAATAGATGTATGCCCTGTTAAACTAGAAATACAAGTGTCAGCTGAACTATCTTTCTGTGTAGTATTAGTAGTACTCCCAAGGATGGGAGTCCTTTGGTTCTGTGGACAACAATTATTGTACCTACTTGGATAAAAATGACAACCAATCCCAACTCAAAGGTCTCAAAGACAAGACTTAAGTCTTGCTTATTTAAAGACTTCTCCAAAGTCAGTTCTAGAGAATAGCACGCTATAAGAAATGACTCCTGGCCCACAGTTCCAGACATGTTAACAGAAATCATTATAGTGACAGCTCTGTAAAGTATTTCATAGTACAAGATAAATGAATCATGTACTTATTCCCAAAACCTACAAACTAAGGAGGAGTTAAATAACAGGTGTGTGGGGAGACCAGCTAATGCATGTTTTTGAGAGGAAGCTAAGAAGAACTTGGTCTGTTCAGTCTAAGCAAAAGGAGAGATTAAATTTCTATCTGAATACATTAAATTCTCAAAACAAAACAACAAAAAAACAAACTTCCAACTTTGTGAAAGAGGTTTAAGATAGTCAGCCATAACATCAACTGTTGAATCTCATGGTTGCTTCTGTTGCTATTATGCTACTATTTTAGTCCATGAAATGATGCAAGAGGAAAAGTTTTAATCCAAAAAGGAAAACCAATCAAACAAAAAGTCATATAAAATAGTTATCTGACTAGTAAAAAGCTACTATCTAAACCAAGAAACAGCATGTTGTCATTCTCATCAAGTTTTAGTCTAGTGGATTCAATTTTATGCGTGTAGTATAATAGAATCTCTTGCAACCTCAGACATAAGATCAACTTCATGAACAACCCCTTCTCTAGCCTTATCTCTAAATCACTGTGCATTAGACTGAAAATGCTGCTAAGTGTATCTGACATTCTCTAACTACATCCATAGGGATTTAGATGCAGAAATGCATCTGGCTGTCTCATAAAAGCAGCTCTTAAGTATAGGCAGCTCTGAATTCTCAACTCAGCATAAGTTTTCACCAGCTAATTTAAATTTTCACCAGTGTAGACAGTCATTTTTGCTCCATAAGCTTCAGGCTTGGTCACCTATTTCAAGTTCTTCAGCTTCTATAGGTTCTATTTTATTTTTTATTTTTTTTTGCCTTTAAGATAATTTTCATATGGCCAATACTAGATTGCTTAGGATTTATATTTCAACTAAAATCCACCCCTCAGTGATTCAAAGAGTCTTCAAATATCTGATAGATGAATATAGAGTAATTAAAGAGAATTTCCTTTCCCTCAACTCCAAAATATAATACTGCTTTTCATCCCTATTGTTGCATTCCCAAAGCAGAATGATCATTTCCTGAATTGTTTGGCATAGATATTTTGCTTAAGCAGCAAGCACTCCAGGCTACAACTGATGAGTGACCTTGAGACAGCTCTTAGAAGGCAGTTGCCATAGTAACACCACCACAAATGTGGTACATCCTCAGCTGACACCACCAATCTGGTGCAATAAATCCATAATAAGTATAGCTACCCTGTATTAGTGTCTCAATATTTAAGGAGGAAGTTACTAGATTTTTTTTTTATTATTTCATAAACTCATTGTGCTGTGGTAGACATTAGATACTCTCTATGTATACAAGTGACTAAGGCTATAGAAAGTCCACACAATGCAAGAGTTAAAGTACCCTAAAGTAATGAACTACTGAGAGTTAAAGCTACTGTGTTAATCCAGAGAGCAGTCCTTGCTCCAGGAAATGAGGCTATTGAAGACTCTACAATAGCACATCAAGAAGGAAGAAAGTTTGTTGCCTTTTCTCCGATTCTCTAATACCAACTTATGAAACCACGTTGTGTCAAACTTAATACAAAATGTTAGCACAATGGATTATTTTTGCATGCAAAAATAATCCGTCTCACCTGTGCAACTTTATAATTCTGAATAACCTTTGAAACCAACTTGGCACTAAGGAATAGCATTTCTCCAAAGGGTTTTTCTCTACATAGCATCCTACTAGTTCTTGTGAGCTCTGAAAGAGGAAGAAAAATGTGAATCATTACTGAATTGCCAATAAAAATCAAGCATCTAGAATTCAAGAGTGCTAGTTAAAAGAAATGTTCAGTAGAACCATTTCTGTTTAAAGACAAAGGATTAATGAATGTATTCAAACAGTTAATTATAACAACCTATCAGTCAGACATTAAAGTTCACTTTAAAACTAAACTGCAGATTCAAGACCCATCTTTATCTTAAACTCAAGACAGCAGAAAAGGCCAATCCCATAAATATTGTAATTTGTTGATGTTCAAATTATTCTGTTTTAAGTACAACATTTGTGCATTCTAGTTAGAAACAAATTAGTACTGCCCCGCCTCTGGTAAAGTCAGCTCACTTCATGGGTTTACCCTAATCATAAAGGAAAAACATTTGTTGAACCTTCATAACAATGGAATCTGTGTGTTAGCTAAGAGTTAATTTTGTTTAGAAGCCTTTAAAAACAGGCTTTTCTTCTCTCCAATTTAAAAAGTCTGGTCCATAGTTCATTCAGTCAGTCAAGTACCTGCCCAAATACCTGTCTGAGGAGCTGCTGCATCTATAACTGTAACCTAAGGTAGACAGAAAACAAGAAAAAAACTTCCCAAACAATACTAAGACAACATTCAATAGGGCCCTAAATCCAAACAACATTAATTATTTTGGCAACAGTGTGTTAGAGTGCAATTACCAATCAAAAGGGTTCATCTGGGTTGCTTTTGGAGCTCTGGAAACACAGCCACCTTGCCTCAAAGAGGTGTTATTTGCGATTGATGATCCTGTCAAGTGCTGTTGTGTGCTACTCTTCCCACTTTCATCACTTGTGTGAGGCTGCAGGTAAGATGGCTATATTCTAAATTGACCTGTGTCCTCTCAATCTCTGAACGGGCATTGACAGATTCCTTTTGAACAAATGTTCACATAAACATTGAATCGGTTTCTATTTAGCAATAGCTTCCTACAGTACACATACTTTTATCAGAGTACAATAATTTGTCTTCAGCTTTGCACACAGTTGTTTATTTTGTCCTAGCTGTACAGGTTAACTTCGGAAGGTCTCTAGACTTAGACATGAAAGGCACTCTTGGTATACAGTAAGACATAGCCGTACACAAAACTTGTGCTGTACAGTCCTCTCCTTTTGGTTTCATCTCCATAAAAAACAGACAAAAAAGTGTCACCTTTATTTAGTGGAAGTGAAAGCTAGAACTCAAGTGACACTACAGATTATTAAGCATCTCTTCTATAAATGCTGCCAAGTATGTCAATCTGCTCTGCAAGTTAATTTTGAAACACGTATCACCAGCTATCTTTACTGTTCTTAGTCCTTATCCTCAACCTAGAAACCATCAAGTCCCTTACCACCTATGGAGGACCACTAATTACAACAGCATAGGAGAAATGAACAATAAAAAAAGCTGTTAATGATAAAAGCTAATATATTCTAATGCTACAGACCTGTTAAAAATCATTCAACCTTAGAACCAATAGCATGGGGTTGCCAATCTTGAGCCTCTAGCAGAAGTTATCCATTTGATACATTAATTCTACTGCAAAACAGTTACTGCAGTACTTGTCCCTTTCAGTAGGTTATTCTGCTCAGTAATATGTACATGTGCTACAGCATTAACAAATACACATTAAATGTTTGCAGATTTCTCAATATCAGTTTTCAGAACAGCATTCAATATGTCAACTTAATCCCTATTAATTTAAGTGCAATTAGTTTTCCACTGCAGATACAACAGGTAAGGAACTACCAGCACATTAGTTAACTCCACCAAGGCAAAGGGTGCTCAATTTCTCCTATACTCAGGTACCCCTTCCATCTCTCTCCTATAACACATTTGTTTCAACAACAGTGTCTTACAGGAACTCCATGGAGTTTACATGTTAATAAAACTGTAACTGCTCCAGACCACCCCATGCATTTCCTTGCACTAATACTGGTGTTTGTGCAATTAGGGGTAAACCAGAAGTTGTCTGGGAAGTTTGGGTTGGTTTTAGGGTTCAGGGCTTTTTGTTGGTGGGGGGGGGATGGACAATTTTGAGCTAAACCTGTTTGCTGACTGCAAGGTCCTCAGTCCCAGAGCAAAGGGAGAGGATGTAACAGGAAGCACAATAGCACTCACTTGGTTTGAGAGTTGTAGAAGTGTATCACACTGCCTTAGAAAGATATCATTACATGGGAATGTATTTAAAAGGTTCTGTACTTATATTTTCAATTATTACTGGAAAGAAGTCAGTTTGTTGCAACATTGCGCGATTTTTTGTGCAATATACCACCTTCACTCCCACCCCAGCATAAGCAAAAAAAAATCCTCAATCCATTACATAAAGGATTCTTTATGCCCTAACCCAAAAGAGCATAAGTCAACAATAAATATCTGTAGCGACAGAAAGACAAATCACATTCAAAGTACAGAGTCCTCTAGATCTTGGAGAAAGGTCAGGGAGCCTTTCAATAAACATGAACAACTTAAACAGAAAAGAGCTTTAAGGTAGACAAATGAGGTTGAAACTGTAGATCCCTTCAGTCTGATTTTCACCAATGTATCTGAAGCTACAATAATATTAGTAAAACCTATTTCATGGTTAAGTTGTTTTACAGAAGAATATTGTTAGAACAGGATATATGCTTCCTAATGTCTTTCTTCCTTTAGCATAAAAATACAACAATTAAGACTGCTAATTTAACTACATACACTCCCCATTGTAAATGTTAGTCTAGAATCACTATTGGAATCAATAAAAAATGGGCTGTCACCTGGTAGTGATCATCTAATAATAGCTACAGTTAGCACAAACTGCAAAACAAAAAAATTGAAGGCAAAATTAATATCATCAGTAGCTGATATCCAGCATGGTTTATGAACACTCTTACAAGTGAGAACTTTTTCTTGACAAATCATTTTCAGGTAGCATTTGCTCACTAAGTAGCTTGAAGTTTAAGTTAGAATGAGACTTCTAACTTCTAACTGCAATATAAGCATGCCTGCATGTTATTAAAGGAAATAGTGGAAAATTTTGCAGGCTGACATCCAGAATGTCTGCGGTTCCTTTTCATATTTCTCTCTTCTTGCAAAGCAGTTACTAGACCAGAACTTTATTTTTTTTTCTAAATAAAAAGCCTGGAAATTTCCACTGCTGTAAAAGTTTTTTTTTAAAAGTTCTCTCAAATACACAGCTCAACCAGCCTTGTACTTCAGTCTAGATGAATCTTTACACAAAAGTTTCGTCAATACAAAGCAGTGGTGAGATGCAGAAGGGGGTGGAAAAACCCCACTTTGGTCATATACCAAAAGCATTACTTGGCCAGTCTGAAATAGTCATACTACATATTGGTCTCTGGTAGAGGTCATTTAAGATCCAGCTACAGACAGATGGGTAAGAGAAGACAACGCAGGTCAGGATAGTGGATGAAAACACAAACTATTCTGTCCCTATCAAGTGATATGTCTCCTTAAATTTCCTCAAATCTGCACTTATTTTACATCACACTGGATCCCACTCATCATCCCTACCACCTTCTTATGATCTCTAATGCTGCCAACACAAGTCTGACAGACACCAGTTCTAAACCTCACCTCTACAAGTCTTGTTTATGAGTTATGAACATGCATCACCAAAAGATTAGGGGCTTCAACAGAAAACCCACAAGTGTAATACAAAAGTCTTCAAAAGCTACTCCAGGCAGTGCAGATGTCTTCTTTTTCCAGTCTTCTGTGCACTGATCAGAACTGCCTCCCTCTTAAGGGGGGAATCAAATGGGCATTGTAGGTTAACAGAGGTGCTAGTTTTGTTCCATTTTAATGAAGAGAACAATTTACAGATAAAATACTTTTGCTTTTGTTGTCTTTAGAGCTATGACTAGATAAATTCTTCAAACATTTATAAGGGATTCGACCAATTACTTCCTTAAAATTTAATTTCCAGAAATTTTAACGGGAAGCTAAAAAACTTACAAATGAGGAAACAAGTTATTTACAAAGGAAGGACAATGCACACACCAGCACATGGCACTGAAATGGTACACAACCAAATAAGATACCTTTAAAGTGTCTTGAATCCATTTGTTCTTTTCAATTTTCTTATTTAAAAGGCTACTAGAAAAATATTTGCTCTGTCATACTTATTTCAGCATATTTCTAAACTTCATTCTTAAATAGTTAAGGCATATCAATTCTCTTTTGTATCACCTAACAGTTAAGAAGTGAGCCAGGCAAAGGGTATTTTATAGGTACTGGTTAAAAGGATTAAAAAAAAAATCCATACACACCTAACAACATTAGCTAAAGTGTGGTCCTCTAGTAGGCCATATGCTAAGGCCTGTCCACTGAGTCAGAAATTCTCACTCTGAACAACAAAAAGACTTCCATAGAAGATAAAAACCAAGAGAGTACTACAACAAAATATGCTGCTATGTCTGCTTTAGTTCACTGCAGCAGCAAAGATGAACAGAGGACAAAAGGAAGTGCAACACAAGTCATAATTCCCTATTTCCATTTAACCTCTTTAACCCAGCCTTTATAGGGGAAAAAGTTATTATAAGGGAAGAGGTCTGAAAAGTCTACCCGAGTCACTGGCAAAAAGAAGTTGCAAATTTTTGTTCTAAACCATCTCCTTAAGATGTAACCTAATAGGAATAGATAACCATTTTCAAGTCATCATTGTGACTAAGAGGATAAAATTACTTTCTGAAACTTTACTACTATGTCCTTAAGCTTCCAAGAAATAATACAGCACTTCCACATACTCACTAATTGTGCACACACGTGTACACTCAAGAACTGTCTAAAAAAGTGTCAAAACATTTTTCCTGGTAGGCTACGAGACTTCCCGGAAGAATAATTTCCTCAAATTCACACTAACTAAGAAAGCATTTGAAAGACACTTAGGATTCCCAGGATCATTTATATGAGTTAAGCAGAAGCTGAGTGAAGTACTTTGAGCAAGTTAGTTCATAAGTGATTTTATAGCCAAACTTTTCACACTGAGTAAGCACTGGAAGTTGCATTTGACTTCACATCACTACCTATATGTAAGTGACACATCATCAATATTTTGCCAGTAGAAACTAACAGCAAAACATTAAACCCATGCGCTCTAGAAAGGTTCCTTTCTACACCTACAGCAGTAACTTAAGTCTTTTAAAAGTAACAATAGGTCTAAAAGAAAAAAGTGAATAACAGGTTACACGAGTCAAAAAAGCAGCTTACATATGCACCAGAGATTTTGTCCTCACAAGATTTTACAAAGTTACATTTCACTCATTTACATAAAAAAATGTCATAAAATAGCACCCTTAGAGCTTACTGCTCATTTAGCAACGCAAAGCAGAAATAGCTACTTAACGTCTTCTTACACTACAACACTTCGTATTTTGTGCTCTAGTTAGAGCTCAAAGCAGTAACAGACCTGCTTAAGACTTAGAAAAACAAAAAATCAGAAGCTTTCAGATGAGCAAAATGGAAGAAAAAAAAAGTACATCACTACTGTAAGCTTTCATTGCTTAGTCATTCTTTGGCATAGTGAAACATCAGAAACACTTCAACTATTTTTCACATTTCTTCCCAAGTCTATAATAAAACAGCAAGTCTCCAAAACTGTGCATAAGAGAACTACAACAGTAGTTCTGCAGTGACTGGTGCTAGTGAGGCAGCTTTGCATTGTCCTTGTGGAACAAGTACATATATTTATGTTGACTTTGTGCACGTAGTTCAGAAAAGCATGAATTAACAACAGTCTGCTTGATTTTACCGTGCAGCCCATTGCTAAGAGATCTCACTACTGCACCATCTGGTACACTGAGAACATTATGAGCAAATTATAGTCTTAAAAATATACATACATATTAATTCTCAAGTTTGTCACACCAGTTATGAAAGTCCATGTTTCTAGAAATATGGAAGTTTTTAAAGAATCAAGAATTGGAAGGGGTTGAGTAGTTGTTTTTTAAATCTCTGCCAAATCCTCCTAAGGGCCTTGACATCTCTTGACTTACAATTAAGAGAGCCTAGAAGGGACAGTATAGCTTGTCTTTTAATACCTTACCTGAAATCATTGAGTTAAAGTTTATGATACAGACAATATATTAACATAAAGCTTTCATTGTGAAGAAAAGCCACTAGTAACTTTAAAATGTTTCCCATTACACATTATGGCAGATCCTTTGACTTAAAGCTCTTATCCTCCCTCTTCATTAAGTAGAGATGACAAGCATTTGATACTAAATTGTTTATAAAAGCATACTATATTATCTGGAATAAAGACATTTTTCCTTTAAATTTCAAAATTACCTATTAATTAATATAGAAGAGGAAGGACATTTACCACATCTGTGGTCATATAAAAATGATCTCCTCTTACCTCCAAGAAAACATTAATACAGCATCACATGATATCATCAGAACTATACCTGACTTGGTTCAGTAATGGGAAGAGAAATGCTTCCCTAGGCACAGCATGGTGACACTGAAGTCTTTTCTAGCTTGTGACCAACTACAAAGATAAATGTATTCTAAGACACTTGCAAGGAGTGCAACATATGAAGTAATGTGTTTGCTACAACTGCCTTAGGAAAAAAAAAAAAAAAGGTCCTGAGTTACAGTTCTGTTGTACATATTACCCAGACGAACACTTGCATTGAAAATAAACTTTCTTGAAAGTCTTTGACAATTCTTTTGAACACACATGCTGATCTGCTTTATTCTACCCTGGTACACTGGACATGGCAGGCAAACACCTAATCTGCCAGTTTTTTTCTTCACCAAACACAACTTGCAAATAGTCTTTAGACAACAGATTTTAGCTTTTTTTCCCCCCTAGTCTGTGGTTTTCCCAAGAATAATTTTTTCTTCCCTTTCCCACATTCAGTAACTGCTTTTCTGTATGTATTTATAACTACAGCAAAACCCAGGTTGAAGAAGACATTATAAACGATATAAGAACTGTATTTATTGAAAGGAACACAGGCCATTCTTAATTCTTTGATATTTGTGGTGCAGTTCAAAATCATGTTTGTATGACAAGGTACTACAGAAAATTTCTTTTTTACCATTTGTGTTTGTTGAGAGAAAGCTACTAGTATCACAAAAGACAGGATATCTCCTCCTATTCTACCTAAAAGTTCACAACGAAAAAACACATGTAGCCATGGGGAGATTCTAGGCAAGCAATGCAAAGCTGAAAGAGCAAGTTAGACCCATACATGAAATAGCCTTAAAGTCTCTGAGACCAGGGACATAAGAGTACTCTTTTGCCCTATGCCACTCAGTCCTTCTCCTACCACTGCCAAAAAAAAAGTGTTAGGCTACAACTACCCAAGAGAAGCACGTTATATTGATAACATTTTTAGCCATGCAACCTGTTTCAATATTGCATTTGAAAAAGCAGACAATTCATTTCTCTCACTTCCATGCAGCAGAGAACAGGAAGAAAAATTCTTCATAACTCAGCGGTCACATACAAAATATTCCATGTAACTACATGTACAAACCTACCTTGAAAACACACCTCTGAAAGCCCTTCTGGGTATACCTGTGATATCAGATAGATCATTACATGGTTCTGATACATCTTGACATTAATAGAAATGGTAAAGGGTTCGGGCTTTGTGACAAAATGCAATACTTGGCCAAGGCTACTGCAGGTGCTAGTCATTATGGCTAGCAGTATAACAGTTATATTGTTCTGCAGCCATCCTGGTCTCCCTCCTCCCCCATTTGCAGGTGCACCTGATAAATCAGGGCAAAAGTAGTTTAGCCACATGTGTAACAACTTTGGTGAAAAATTGCTTGCCCTGACCTAACAATTAAAACATTTTCTTGATGACTTCTACAGTGTTTTCAGATTTGGAGAACAATCTTGTCCATAAAATGCAGCTACGCTGGCTTTAGACTTCTAGTCATGACATTACCCTTGTTTGTCATCTTCAAAAAAGAACCTGAGTGTAAGAAAGACTGTAAAATAAAATTTCCAATATGGCAATGATCCGTAACCTAACAAAGCATGTTTGACAAACAGTTTAGCTACACCTGACCTGAACGGGCTCACATTTAACAGCAAAGGTGACAAAAGGGGGCAGAAGGGAAGTTGGGGACACGACCAAACAAAAACAAAAAAAGCCGCAACACATACACACCCTCAAAGCACACAAAATCAGGGAATACTTACAGGTAGATAGATACCTGTAGAGCTGACCGTACCACCTCCACTCTTCAAGTATATTGCAAAAGCAGTCACAACCTCAGAAGTAGGTGACTTGCATCACATCCTAAGCTTATCAGTAGTAACAAGCCTGACTTTCCAGGGTATAAGCAAAATGAGCAATCATACCAATGGTGGCCCCCTTCCCCCCCATTTCAATAGCATGCTGTCTGAAGCAATTGCCTTTTTCTTACCTCTGTGCAGTGTCAGAAATAGGGTTGGTTCTAGGCAACATAATAGAAAAAGGGGTGTCTACATCTTAAAGCATGAAATCTCACCAACAATATTTCCACACACTGCATAAAAAAAATAAGGCTAAAAATCTCTCATGAGATTGAGTTTGGAAGCAAGGTAGTTTTGTTTCACTTCAAAGAAAAATCAGCTTATTAATAACTGTCAACTAAAAATAAGTCACCAATTTAAAGTATTATTGAAGTAATAGGGTTCATCTGAAGCACACCTCCCATTTACACAGGGTAAAAAAGGATTTGATGTACCTTCTCTTAACCAAAGGCAGCATATAAAATCAGAGTGGAAATACATTCCATACCAGATTTAAATCAGTAGCAGTTAATTTTTTTCTCCACAATTGCCTCTTCCCTAATGTTACATTTAGGAACATCAATAGATCTAAACCGATTAAAACAAACAAACAAACCAAACAAAAAACCCACCGATAAAACAAAAAACACCGCACACAGACATGCTGCCCCAGCCTTCAGGTTTAGATATTCTTCATATCCTTGGCATAAAGATTACTACTCCTCCCATCCACCTCACCTCTTTTTTTTTTTTTTTTTTTAGTATAAACACATGTTGGAAGAATATTTAAAATATTTCTACATACTCATAAGCAAAATGCTTCCATGAAAATAACGCAGAATATCCTGTATCACAGTCATTTAAGATCACCTCTTAGAGGAAGACTTATTTAAATGCAGGAGTTGAAGCAACCTCATGTCAGACTGTAGTGTCCAATATCATTTTACATGCTACCAATAGCTTGATTTTACAGACAAAATATAATCAAGACACCCTTTCTTTCTCAGAGTTCTTAAAAGGATGTCTATGCACCTGTAACATAAGAATTAATCTTCAAGGGTTTGACTGTTATTCCTTGTCTGTTATTAATGAAAAAGAAAAAGCTGATGATCAAAAGATAATGTTCTATTGTAAAACAGATTTTCTTCTCCTTGCTACTCTGCATTTTATCTCAATTAGACATTCTCAATGATACTATAAAAAAAAAAATTGATAACCAGACAATGCAAACTTCCAAGTTAAAAAATCCAAAGCCAGCATGAACAAGGATTTCAAAGGAAGAATTTATAATCAAAAATAAAACAAACCAACCCCAAAGCTATGCAACTCATATGCCAAATGAAAGCAGACTGGAAACAGCACACTGTCATAAGGAAAGATACTTAAAGCAAGGCTGAACACTGGGCTTATTCTGTCTGCTATCACTTCCCCTATCCCCCAACCTCTATCTTCCTATCACAGCAGCAAATCCATTACTATTAATACACACACACACACAAAAAAATAGTATTACTGACAGAGTTGAATGAAATTCTGAACAACAGTCAGTGAAACAGCCCATTACAACTAACAGTAAATACAATTACTGTATATTGTCATGCACAGTCTAGTTGAAAATACCAACCAAAGCCACCAAAATTAAAAACTCCAACCAGCAATTTTATCTGTTTCCTCTAAACCCAAGCCCTTATGCTGGGGTTTTCACTCAGATACTATTTGTTACTATGAAGCTATCTTGCATGCATATTTAGAACACACATCTTTGTTTCTTGTGTAGCAGCTCATTATAAATTAGAAATATTTCACGGGAAAATATTTATTTTTTTGCAATAGTGATGATAGAATTTTAAGCTTAGTCTGGTTTAATTGTATTACAAATACTACATAGCTAGACATTACTGTCTCTCACACTTAAGATTTGCTTCACTTTTTTCTTGCTATTCCAGATAGAATCCAACACAATTTCTTCTGTTAAGTTTTATGTAAAAGATTTTAAGGCAGAATCAGATTTTTTTTTTTTTTCTTCCTAGCAGTTTAAAGAGGAAGGAGATACTGCCTGAATAAGAGACTGATTTAAAACTGCACATACTGGCTAAGATGACTAAGTGGGAAGCTTCCCTTTTAAAAGACAAACCTGACTGCACTTAAGAGTAGAAGAAACCACAAACAGAATCAACTTTAGAATCAAACAAAGAGGACTCTGGGAATTATGTCAACCTCAGACAACATCCCCACCCATATTCACCCCATTTACACCCCAGAATCACTAAAACCTACAGTGGTATTTGACATAAGAGAAAAAAAATTCTCATCTCCACCACTCCACAGTGTAATTTCGTTACAGCTATAAGGCAGAAAGGGATAAGGCATAGAAATCAAGCTTTCTTTCGCAGCATTTCTCATCCATTTCCTCATTACAAGGAGACAAGAGAAGTCACCTCCAAAACTTACCGAGGCTACAGGATGATCAGAAGGAGAATGCAGATAACAAGGTCTCTAGAACCGCCTCAGTATCAGATAAACCCAGATGAATAGCAGATGGGGCCATTCTAGCCCAGGTATTTCACCCACACACACCCCCTACTCAGGCTAAGAAACTGAGGGTCAGACGATTTTAAACACAAATCCGTAACGACCCCAAGTCTTTCACTGTTACAGGAGGAACCTCCACCCAAACTCACCCTACTTAGATCTGCATCCCACAGCGACACGAGAAGCCTTCAGCTCCACACGCTAGTCTCCCACCACTGCCTCAGGAATGCCCCCTCCTAACTGCACTCAGCGCTGAAGTTACAACGATTAGCGGGAGGTAAAGGCATTTACACAGTGCCCTGGGAATGCCCTCGTCCCCAGCGCCGGGATCACTGCTCACACACCAGCAGTCTACGCTCCCCTTCCTCCTCCCCTCAGGGAGACACATCCATATTGGGGAGGGGGCCGAGAGGGAGAGAAGAGAGCCGCCCCTCAGGGCCAGCCCCAGGCTGCTCCCTTCGCCGGCAAGGGGCAGCCCTCCCTCCCCCATCCCAGTCCCACCCCAGCGCTAGAAGCAGGGGAACGAGAACTAGAACTCTCCTCCCTCCGCTCGTTACTCCCTCCCTTCAAACCCCACTCACCTGGGAAAGGAGCCAAAGCTCAACTACGTCTCCTTCTCACCGTCTCCCCCACACTCAGCCTCTCGCCGCCATTTTCCTCGCTGCCTGGATTTAAATAGGAACCAGCCTCCGCGAGAGGAGCCCCCAGCAGGCGCGAGGCATTGTGGGGCCTGTAGTACAGCCGCGCGCGGAGCCCGCCCTCTCTCCTTACGGGGCGTGACGGTACTTGTAGTACCCGCTTGGGCCCGCCCACCCGCTCCCAGCGGCCCCTGCGGCCGAGGGGGCCCCGCCCGTTCCCTCCCGCCGCGGCCCGGTCGCTGGGAAGGCGGCCGGGCTCAGCCTGGCGCCCGGCCCCTCGGGATTGACGCTGCTTTCTAGCGCTCCCGCCCCAGGGCAGGCCCAACAGGGAGCAAGGAAGCGGTCCCAGAGGAATCGCTCGCCGAGGCCCGTCGGTTAAAGGCGAGGCCGGCACTCGCCCTGCCTGCTGCCAACCGCTGCAGCTGCGAGCGGACCAGGGAGTCACAGCGACAGAGGATTCGGTAGAGAGCGTTTCATACACACGGAGGAGTAAAATACAATAAGGTATCACAGCCCCGCACGGAGCACGTGCTCATTACGCTGCCTGAGTGTTACAGCAAATGCTCCACAAACATCCTTTAGCTACACTAAACACCATTCTTTCCATTGCAGTAATGGAAAAAAAAGGTTTTAAGTGAATGTTTAATGACATACAAACAGGGTGGGATAACAGTTAAAAAAGGGTAATTGCTTCAGTTACCCTTTACTTAAGGTATGTATCAAAGATGTTTTTCCAGCTAACTCGTAAGAGCAGTTCCCTTGCCCATCTATAAAGAAGCAAAACAAGGGTGGGAAGGACTAGGGATTTGGAGAATGTAACCTTCCTCTGCCCAGGTTGCTTCCATAAATGTTTTCATCAACTTTTTTTAGGAGATTTAAAGCTTTGCAGACCAAACCAGGGTGTGCATAGAACACAGTATACCTCAGTTTTAGGTACTTGTAAAGCAGTTGAATAAAAACGTTTTTATTTTGAACAATTTATAAAGTGCAAAATAACAAAAATGCATGGACTTAAGTCCTGCCAAGTTATTCATCCAGAGCTCACTAGGGGAACCATAGCCACAATTAGTATTCAAGATGGACAAACAAGTAGAGCCATTCAGTACACCTTCTAGTAATTCCCAATTAAAAACAACAACAAAATATGCTAAACGAGCATTTGGCACCTATAAGCAAGTTACTGGCACAATATAAGCCTCCAGCTACCGCTGAAAGGACCACTATAAACTAAAAAAACCCCAAAACAAACAAACCAAAACCAAAATCCAGAGATAAATTCAACTACATCAAGTTCTAGAAATACTAGCTCCACCTTAGATTTTACCTTGCAGTTACACTATACAGGAACTTACTGATTATAAATGTCTATTGGTACTTATGAACTCAAATTTAACAGATTCCTCTCACGTTATCACAACAGAAAAGAGTTCATGTTGTTAGGGTACCTTAAGAGTAATGAGGTCCTGAAAGTGTGAGGTAGCTGCTGTTTAACAATTCCACTTCCTCCATTTCAGGTTATCTTTTTCTGCAGGTTATTCTCATAATCTACTATTAATTATAACAGAGCATTTATGAGGGCAAACCCAAAGGAAGTATGCCAGAAGGTTAATGAGAGGCAGCAGGAACATGTGAACTTAGTAGTGTTGTTTGGGTGGGTTTGTTTGGTTTTTTGTTTTGTTAGGGTTTTTAATTATTTGGGCAAACTACATGTTATTCATATTTCTTCCATTTAGACCATAAGGTATTCAGATTATACTTACACTGCATCTATGAAACCTTAGACTCAAGACTGATACAGACACTTCAAGTGTCAATATTGTGCATCTTTCCCCCAACCCCTTTTAACCTTTGGTTCCTGTTATGGAAATTATAAACAGATTTCAAAGTTAAGCTCTGACTTTATACAATGAAGGATTCAGTGATAAAGTGCTTTCTTTTTTTTCACTGATGTGTACTGCTTTACAAAAATTATGACACTCCCCCTTCATTTTTATACTTACCATAAAAGCTGATCATAGTAAATGAAGCTGTAGAACTAACATTTAACATTTTAATCTATTTGCTCCACCTGCTGGTACATATTCCTTTCAAAGCAATCTTTAGAACCCTAAATGCATTAAGAATTTGACCGAAGATGTACACAAAAGACATGCTTGACCTTCAGCTGAATTTATGTAACATACTAATTAAATCCAATCTGATCTCAATATTTTCTCAGTTGAAAAAAGGCCAGTGGAAGCACAGAGTTAAGGCAACATGACCCATATTTCACTTTTTGGACACTTCCATTCATTCTTATTGTGACAATAAGCCAGTCAGCCATCATTTTTCATCATCTATTCTTTTTCTGAAAAGAAATCTCTTTTCTTCCACATGGACATCTCTCCATAATTGATTTGTCTCCCAAATTTTCCAAGATCAATGTCTGTTTGGACAACGAGTCCAAAAAAATCTTTGGTATTGGGATTTTTCAAATTCATAACGAAACTCTATGTTGAGGTTCCCTATCTAACTAGGTTAAGCAGAACTAAGGTTCGTCACATTACCACCAGGTTTTCTGGTGCTAACTGGCACTTTCTGATGACTGAAAAACTGTAACATTATTATATTAATGTATTTTCTGTACACTAACTTAGTTTGCAGCAGATTAACTGCAGACTGCTTGGCTGGAGTGGAGAATATCTGGTGTACAAAAGACTGAAATCACCATATAGACATCACAGAGACTGAAGAGTTGTTCTTACACTGAATAAGAAGCAAAGAAAACCAGCATTGATACAAAACAGGTAAAAAACCTGAAGAATTGGAGTGTATTTTGATCTACTTAAAAAAAATAAAATCCAAAATATATACATACCTTCTTCTTGGACTAGCAATCCAGATTGAGTGGCTAATCTGATGAATTAACCAGACTAACAAGACTAATTAATTTATCATAACAATAAAACAGATTGTTTAATGGCAACAAAGGAAATTAAACAAAACTAAAGTAAGATGTATCAGAAATATATAATTATAGTGGTTAGGTTTGGTTTTTTTTTTTAAATGGAGAAAGTTACCTTTAGCAATATCTTATCAAGTGAATAATCAGAATCTTACATACACTAAAAATATGGCTCATGCTGTGGATCATTGATTATACATTAAATCAATATTACACAATCAACAAACCCTCATATAAAACCAAGTTTAAAACAAAGAATGCAAAACAAACCAGGGTTTTGGCAAAATTATTTTCACCAATCTTTCACCAAATCATAATTTTAGCGTATACAATGATTAAATAATATTTATGTAAATTAATTTTTCATGATGTATTTTTTTAAACACAGTTCAACCCTAACTCTTTAATAAGAAAAAGGACAACCGAAAAGGAAATACATCTTACCGGGATTTAAAACCAAACTAGTATATTTGTTGCCATCAGACAGTGACACAATGTAATCTGGAGTAGTTTGCTGGTTTCACTGAAAGAGTAACTGTATACAAGAATTTTAGGGGATAATTGTAACAAATAACTGTTACAACAATATTAATTTGTAAATATTTCTCTGTTGCTCACCATCAGTAAATCCATAAACTTAGTTCCAGCAGCTGAGTCTTAAAGCTAAGCATTTGAAATTTCACAGTTCACAACATCAGTGTTGTTTCAGTCATTTCTTTAACTACTAAATTATTTTTTTGTGTGGTAAAAGTCAACATTCAGATGGTTCAAGAAAATCAGTACCAATGTGCTTTCAATTTAAATAGAAGCATCAGCCCATTTTAACATTAAGAAACATTATAGATCAAACATTGCTTCCTCCAGCCCAATTCATTTATCAACAAAATAATGAAACTAATTAATTAGTTACAAAGTTACAAAGCATTCAACGTGACCAAGCATTTAGAAATTGTAGCATTTTTCAGACCTTGCTTTAAACTCCAGCTCCCAGGCAACATCCTGCATTTTTAGAACCTACTCTGAATGATTTCAATTTTTGGTGGACTTTAACATGAGGAAGCCAAAGTAACACTATTGTCCACATCCCTATGCCACATACAGCCTCCACACTATTTGACTTCATGTGGGCAACTTAAAACCTCAGTAAGAAGAGAACATAATCTACATCAGCTAAAGAAAGTTTCCTATTACTCTGCTTTTAAAACCAAGACAATGTATTCATTGCTATTGTATCAAATGAGGCATTCATTATTACACAAGTTTGTTAGAAATATTAGCAAATGTATCCTAGCTCCATGGTAAGCATTTCCAATAGAAATTTATAGGCTCACGTGAATTTATGTAATATCCTACAACCTGTTTGCACAGAGAGAAAGTTAAGGCAAATAAGAAAGTGAGTTCATAAACTTATCAAACATTGGGATACAAGCCTCAGGTCTATGAGGGTTACTTAGAAAAATACCATTAGTTTTTTAATAATATAATTAATATTGTAGTTATATCCAGATAAAGTATTCACATAAGGAGCAAATTAATACCTTCATAGACATTAAACCCTTGAGTCGGACTGAAATAAATTATCTACATGTTAAGAAAGAAGAAACTTATGCTTTGTGAAGCATTCCTGTCAGAATTTTCCTTCTTTCTAAATCTGTAATTTTAAGGGAGAAATCAAAGTGTTGAACATTTTTTGCTTTTTTACCAGGCTACTTTAGATACACCTCTAACTCCATGCAAGATAGAAATATAAGAATAAATAAAAAAAATTTTGAGAGGGAATAGGGGGGAACAGACAAACATGGTAAGATAGTTTTGATATGGAATTTTAATTTTGCAAAACCCAATGAATAGACAGATAACTTGGATTTAAACAGCCTTCTGCAATATTACAGAAGTGTAACAACTCCTGATCACAGGACAAGAAGTTCAAACCGATTCATCTGCTTTCCTTGTTAAAGCCAAATGAAATTTGGAGATGACTATTGACTTAAGGTAGATCAAAGACTATCTTGTCATAAATGTAGGGTTATTAACAAAGACATGTAAAAACATATAACCTGATAGTGTTCTTTGAAATAATAAGACATCCAAATAATAGTTCTGTGGTGTCAATTTAAGTCACAGTCTTCTGTCAAATGTTGTCTTCTGATACTAGCTTGTCTTCTCATACTAGTTTTGGTTTTCTTGTACTTGGTGATGCTCCGCCTTCTAATTTTGCTGTTCCATTGACAAAGTTAGCTGTAATTTAAAATTAAAGTACAGTGAACAAACACAATTTTGCTTCACATAAATAACAAAGTTATTTTAATGGTCTGAAATATAATAGCAGAACTTATGAAATACAGTAGGTATTTCAGATTATACTTTTTTTTTCCTGAAGTTAAATCAAAAAGGGTTTTAACTCATTTTACAATGCTGCAAAAGTGGAAAGAAAACCCTGAAATCATTAAGCCCAGTTGCATGAAATGTTCCTTGTGTTTAGATTAGCAAGGAGTTCAGTGAATAATTCTGAAGATTACCCAGGACTAACACTTAGTACAGCTGCACTCTGTGTACTGTCCTGTTAGCAATATGGAATTACAGAACACGCCCTAACAGTTCTTCAACTATAATTTTATCTATATTCTCTGCATGTCAAAAGACGGAAACTTTTTGCAATAAAAGATGTAAGATGATACATTTGATATAAAAAATATTTGGCCTAAAAGCAACTTCTAAAAAAATATCATGTCACTGACCTCTGTTTGATTCCTTTTTTGTTCGTTTGTTCTTTGTGTTAGTTATTTTTTTCTTTGGAATCTGGTCCTTAATATGCTCTCTCCATTTCTTCAGCTGAAAATTTATAAATTTCCACATCATCCAGGCTTGTGTTAGACAAACAGCACCAAGACAACCAATCCTAATAAGATTTGAGATTTGGAGATAGTTAGATAAAAGTTTCAGTTAACCATTAATAGACTGCAAATCTCTATTTTATTTTTTCTCCAAAAGTCTACTATCAAAACAATTAAGATCTTCATTCCATGGGGACCAGATGTATCAGAAGGCTTTACCCAAGACAAGGTGTGTGACACAAGCAGTGAATGGAAATCATATGTAAGTATATTGCTAGAAGCAATCAGGTTTTCCTTTCCCTTAAATATTCAAGAGGGAAACATCACGCAGGAAAATTCTTCAAAACACATTATCACCCTGGATTGTTTCATTAAAAGGTATTTTGAAATGCCACATCATACAAACATGAATGTCTACTAGACTTGTTATACCTCACGGGGAGTACATTGAAGTTTCCGTCTGCTATGGAAAAACCTGGATTCTCTACTCTTGCCAGACCAAATCCAAATGTGAGGACAGATAAAGTTAGGGTCAAAAGACGCACCATTACGAAAAGTAAAGCCCAAATGGTAAATCTGAAAACAAAATAATGAAATTAATCTCCTTTTAGTCCCTTTCTTTTCAATAAAGTCAAATGTACATATAGTTTTTCACCAAAATTCTCTTGGCAATGAAAGGGAAATGTTAGTGAAGGAGACAAATAGTTACAAAAACTTGGTCATTGGCAAACATTCAGTCCTTCCTCATTACACTATCTTCGGACTAGAAACCACAATGAAGCAAAACGATGCATCTTAAGTTGGCATTCATGCTGTAAGCCATTTATAAGTAATGGTGATGCTATAAAACCAGAAAGCTGATATTAAAGGTATAATACACACTTACTAAGCATTTGGAAGATGAAGACAATATATGCAATTTTTAACAGCCATTTGTATATAGGCCAAGAAGAGAAGATAATCAGAGAGCTAGTAAGTAACAAATAACATTTATTACACTTTATAGCTAACAGAGAAAGATGCCTTCCTGCAGATTTTCAAAATGTAGAAGTTTTTGCTACAGGATGTGGAAAAATAACCCCAAAACACTGAAGAACAGTTTTCTCCAGCTGAACAGTAATTAATTTAGAAAATTGGTATTATCATTACCATTACATTAAGATTTCCACAGGAAAAAAGACTTCATATCGTGTGACTAATGAATGGATTACTACCAATGTGAAGAAAGTGTCTTTCCAAAATTTCCATTGAAAAAAATACAATCAGCTTCTTCAATTGATTTCAAACGTAAAGAAAAATGTACTTTAAGTCTCTCACAGTATAAGCGAGGCTGCTTAAAAAGTAGTCCAAACCAAGAGAAAAACTACAATGTCTGGATGTAGAACTCTAAGAAAAACCAATAAATTATGAGGTAGGAAAAATATCAAGTATTTGATAGTATGTTGTTTCTACAGTTCATATTATAAGTGCTTCATATTGTAACAGAAATAAAATGCCTCAAATATTTCTGCAATTCATTAGCTATGAAAACCAACTTCTATTTTCAGTTATTTAAACTGTGATAATATTGCACATGGGATAACTGATTTACAGGTGAAGAAAGACATAGTTGCTTTTCTGACCATTACAGTCTTAATAAGACAGTAAAATATGTTCTCCTAACCAGAGTATTTAGCCTTCGTGCTTTTGGATGGCATATAACAAAAAAGCGAGGAACTCATAGCTCCAAAAACCCCACAATTAATCATGACATGCAAGTGAAAGATAAGCTAGCTTTCTCCCACTTTCCCTATTTCCATCAGTAAACATTGCTTTTTTGCAAAGAATATTCAGAATACCTATTCAAATGTTAGCTTTAAGAAGCAACAACCAAATCTTGAAGAAAAAAAAAAAAAAACAAACAGCAAGAGCAGCAGCATTACACTCCCTCAAGGTAGGCTGCCTATATATAAGAGATTGCATGAAAGACAGCAAAGCCTTCATGATAATCTCATGATCTTTCCAAGATGGGCAGTCAGAAAAAGGAAGAAAGAATAAGGAGACAAGAACACATAAATAGCACAAGGCTGCTTTATTCAATTAGTAACCTCCAAAAGCCTTTCCCTTCAAATGGTGAAATGTATCCAATCCTTCCCAGCACTCCTCCCCATTAAATATCTCAGTTCCTCATCTCCTTCCATTCTCTTTTCTACCCAATAATTCTCAGAATAGTTGAGAAACTTACTCAGATGAAGACATCAACTACATGTTTTGAGACGTTACCTTCTTTGTCAAATAGTTACTTCCCTTTCTTACCAAAAGGAAAGGCCTACAAGAACTTACAGGGTTCTGCTGCTTTTATTACTTCTTCAATAACTCCTTTTAAAAACAAGTGTCCCTATATAAAAAAATATATGAACATTTAATCAAGCAGGCAACTTACAGAATCAGAAGCCAATCCGTATATATCTGAGACGGGACTGTAGCAAAAGCTTCATCAAAACATGATGATGATGATCATGAAGTGGTTTATTTGCCTCCTTGACTCTATGTAATGCCAATGACTTGCTTGTGAATTCAAAGCAGGTGATAGTGGACACCAAACAAGTGATGTTTGCTACCTCAGTACTTTTACATACATGTAAATCCATTTATACACAAATAGTAAGCAAAGCTCTGAATGTTACATGCAAGATTTACCCTTTTTGCTTGTTTTCATCACTGAAGTAGAAAAGACGTGAGGCATGAAAAATGAGTTCCACTAAATAGTGAGGTACCATCAGAATTAGCCCCAACTGCTGCAAACTATAAAACAGACAAGTTGGAAATGTTAATGAAATTAAGAAGAAAATTGATCTTTCTATTGAAAATGGACATGCAAATACTTACTTTAATATATAGGCAGCAGAGATATGAGCAATATAAAGGCAAATATAACAGATCTGCCTTGGAATATCTTCCTAAAATTAGAGAAATTATAACAAATGCTGTTACAATTTAACTATATTTCCCAAAGAAAAATCATTATCAATCATTAGGTTTGAATATTTTTCACACTATTGTGTTAATTTCTGGAAAGACTATCTTAAACAAAAATGACAGACCACCTAGATTAAATTACATAGGAAATGCAAGCAATTAAAATAG
>JANHGN010007706.1:0-15395 GCA_024605025.1 Megaceryle maxima | reverse complement strand
TCCTCTCCTCTCCTCTCCTCTCCTCTCCTCTCCTCTCCTCTCCTCTCCTCTCCTCTCCTCTCCTCTCCTCTCTCCCCTCCCCTCTTCCCTCTCCTTCTCTCTTCTCTCTTCTTCTCTCTTGTTCTCTTTCTCTCCTCTTCTTTCTCTCTTCTCTTCTTTTTTCGTTCTCACACACTCTCTTCTTTTTAAAGTGCTTTGATTAATCTCTAGCAGCAGTTAAGGTTGGAGACTGATTGCATTCATTAGCTGGGATTGCAGGTTGTGTCAGACTTTAATCACTGCAGTCTGGCCTCTCTGAAATACACTGTTAAAATTGCTGTACAGAAGCCTGAGTCACACCAATACTGTTGCTCTGATCATCTGGAGTAGTTGACAAAATTGTCTTATGTTTGCTGTACATGTTACAGCAGTACCACTAGAAAAAAAAGGTGTTTTATTTTTATCTTAAAAAGAAAACCAAGTATTACAGAATGTTGCAGTTAACAAAGTCTGTTAAACTGACTAAATCAGTACAACGTATGTATTAAAAACATGCTAAATTCATCATGATGTCATTAAAATTACCAATCTAATTTTAAAATAATGACAAACTTCAAATATTTTCTCATATTTTTCATAACCTGATTCAGTCCATCATTTATGACATAAAGTTGCCAAAATAGAACCCTAGATAAGCAAGAAGTTAATAAAAATGCACCATGTACATTATGTGTCTGTTCACACGGAATCCAAACTGCCACAGTTTGTACAATAAGTAAAGCCCTCTTCAAATTTATTTGCTTGCACAGTGTTGACTTCTAACTGCATCTTTTCCTAAGATGAGCAGTTGATACTTTTACCTCTGGAAAGACTGGAAAGTGGTTTGCTTTTTATAGAACTGTTCCTTAAGATGTTAGACTACTTGTAGGTAAGATCCAAAGATTAGCCATCATTTCCAACGGAGTGCGTTGCAGTTTGAGGAAGGATATATTTCCATCAAAATGGGGGTGGGGTGTAAATAACTCATCCCAAGACAGCACCATTCTTAGAATAATTCAGACACTTTGCAAATACACTATTTAGGTGTTGGACTTGAATCCAGGACTCTCTTACCAAAAGAACTCATACATTAGATTCCATTTTCCCATCAACTTGTTGCAGACTTTAAGGCGCTTACCATTGAAATTGCACATACCATTTTTTTTTCTTTACTCATTCTTTCTTTTTTAAATTTCCATCTGGGAAAACATTGAAAAGTACAGCAAGAAAGGGACACAGTGTGAAATTTCCATTTTTCATGCCACTTATGCCAAATATTACTTCAGCCATTCTCCGACAATGTAGGTGAAGGAAGACCAAAGTCGCTTAATAATTTCAGCACCTGAGGCCGAAACAGTAAAGGTCTGTAAATACAGCACACTTTGCAGCATTTACAAAGAGATGAAGCCTCTGTGTTAGTCTGAGTGTACATTAACAGTTTCTTTTCTTGGTAATTTGCCATGTGTTCACATAGGTGGAATCTGAAGAGGAGGAAGCGCAGCAGAAGGTGCATGGTTGTTTTTTTTACAATTAGATCTGGCTGTAGCTGCCTGCTGTGTTAGCAGCCTGGGCTTTTGTGGATTTAGTCTGAATAGTGCCTTTTCACCTTACCATTTTATTTCTTTTAACTGACTGATTCTAAGGGTTTTATTTACTTGCTGGTATGTTTTATGTGCATTTCGATTTTTTTTTATTTGATTTTTTTTTTTTTTTTTTTATGTGTGGCTTAATTTCACAGAGCAATTCCTTGAGAGTAGACGGGGAAAATATTTATGTCAGACATAGCAATTTAATGTTGGAGGTTTGTATATAATATGAGAAACACTTTACCTTCTTATGGGCTGCCAGGCTGCATGGGATGGGAGGTCACTTGCAGGCTGTTATGGACACAGTGCATGAAGTGCATGGGGGGGAAAACAGCTTGGAAATGTTGCATGTTTTCATTCTGGTTTCTGAGTTTAAATTAAAAAAAAAAAAAAAAAAAAAGGACAAAAAGCCAACCAAACAGAAAACAAACAAGAAAAAACCCTCAACTTGAATGTTGAAAGTACTTTTTTTTGGTATATTTTTGCCAGATATTTTCAAGGTGGCAATTGGGAATAATAGCCCTATTTAGATAAAGCAAATGCATAGGTCCAATTCATAATCCTAAATGGGAAAATTTATTTTTAATACATTGCTCCTCAATGTGTGCATCTTCTGTTGAGCAGAGTTTCTAGTTTTCACCCGTTTAATCTACCTTTATCAAATACATTATCAGAATAAATGGAGTTAGTAAGGCACAGACGGTGATAGAAGTATGGAAAAACTAATTCTGGTTCTGACACTTACTGACTTTAAAGAGCTTTAAGAAATCTATGTGAGGAACAAAATGTTTAGGTATGATTCTGAAATCTTTGCTTCATTTTTTCACTTTTCAAATGAAAGTAATTCTTGCTTCCTTAAGGTTGGCTTTCACTGACGATGAGCAACAACAAAGAGCTTTGAACAGTATGTTAATGTGTCGTGCTCTGTCACTGAGTAGAAGTTTTATTATAAAAGCTTATTTTAATCTGGATTATTTTATCAGAGACTGTAGTTATAATCAGCATAATTTAACTTGTGGTTAGTAACATCATCTAGTAACTGAAGAAATGTTAGAAAATTCTACTGCTGTCTTCATTTTATTCATCCAGATGGGGCTATAGAGAATTCCCTTTGTCACAAAACCTATTGCTTTAAAAATCATTAGTTTTCTTCAGTAATAAGGAGATGTATGGATCACAGTAACCCAACTAACACGGGTTTTGGCTTTTTGCAGCTTTTGATCATTATTGAAACTTTGCTTGTGTATAACTTAACTAAAGCACTGGAAGTGTGCATTGTGTAACTATGCTTTCATCAAGTCCAAGAAACGTGCCTTGTGTCAAGACAAGACAGGTTTTTAAATAATGACATGGTTTTTTATGAGCTTCAGTTGTGGAATAGAATGCTTTTGGCATAAGGTTTTACTTGATGCAGAAAATAAATACTTAACAAGGACATATCTAAGGTCTTCTTTGTTAGTCCTAGATTAAAAGTGAAGCATCAGTCCTGTGACAGTATGAACCTACTGAGTTGCCAGAAGGGGAGAGGTTCTTCATGTTCAAAGTGCATGTGTGAGCGTTCACAGAGTTAGGGAATAGATACACAGCACCAAACTGTTACTGGAGCTGAACATGCAAGTGAAAAGAAATGGGAAATGACTAAGTTTGTATTGGGCTTGGATTTTTCATATTATGAGACGAGGCATCCTTGCATTCTGACTATAAAAATCCTAACCAAAATGTTAAAGTAAAATTTCAAAATGCCCTGCTACAAAGTATATAAAAATTTTTGTACAAAAGCCAGATGCTTTACCTAAATTATTTTATCTGGTTATATTCTTTGGATAAAACTTCATTAATAATGATGTTAACATTGATAGTATTCCATTTGAACCTTCAATCTTTTAATTCTGTACAAAAAATTGATCTGAGACATAAACTTGAATTTCACCACAGAGTACAGAAACAATATTCTTGTGTTGGTGTGCATAACCAACAGAGGCTTTTCTCAAGACCTGGCTCACTGGAAGGATGGCAGATTATGAAAGCAGTGAAATCTGCTCTTCCCACCAAAGCTCAGCATTTTGTTTAAAGGACAATGAATTTCCAGGATTGCTAAGCAGGTAGATTTTTGCCTAGTCTCCAGAACAGTTAGGTTTCTGCATAGCTCCTGATCCTTATATCTGCTCCTTTATCTGGTATAAAGTGAAAAACTAGCTTGTAATTATTTGATCCAAGGTGCTGCAGATTAGTCATCACAAAATCTAATTCAACACTCGCACTCTGGTGTCCCCTTTGGCACTTGCCAGTTTAGAGAGAACATCTCTTTGGTATTGGCGTGCACAAAAACTATCTCCACTTCAGTGCTGTGTCTGCTGGCAGGTTCTTAAACATAAAATTGGCAGATTTAAAGTCTGATAATCTTTAAATCTGATTCTTCCCGTAAATTTAAGCCCACATGACAGGCACAATGAGTAGCCCCTCTGAAGCTAAGGAAGTTTTAGTAGCTTATATGCTTTGCCCTGTAGTATTGTCTTCAGAGAAGTATTTTTCTTAGATTTGGTAGTATCAAGAAAGATGCATTTTTTAATGCTTCTTGGGTTAGACTATTATTTCTTACAGCTACCTTCAGTACTCTTAGTTGTGCAATATCCCAAAATGTTTGCTTCTGTGCATACACATAGTAGGCAAAAGCAAGCAGCTACTGGGAATTATTACTGCTTCAAAGGACCACTGGTTTCAGATTTTGGATGAAAATAGCCCTCTGTTAAGTAACTAAGCACAGCATTATTTTTCCTTTGCCTTAAAATATGAAAGCCACAGTTTATGAGTGGCCCTTTATCACAAAACAAAACAAAAACCAACCAACCAAACCAACAAAAAAAGCTTAGTTCTTTTATAGCCTTAAACTTTTTTGTTTTAAGGCACTCCAAAGAAAAATAGCTCCTCAGACACAAGGCACTTTCCTTGGTTTGTTTTCCTTTTATTTTATTTTTTTTCCAGTTAAGTTTGCTTTTGTTGTCGTGTTTTGTCCTACTCTGTTTTACATTGCGGGTTGCTAGGACCTGGATAAGACCCAGGACGACTTACTGAAACACCAGGCTAGCATTAGTGAGCTCAAGCGCAATTTCATGGAATCCACACCTGAACCACGCCCAAATGAGTGGGAAAAGCGGCGTATCACTCCTCTGTCCCTACAGACACAAGGGGTATGTCACTGCAGACACTTCCTCGCATGCGTTTCCATACAACCCTGTGTGTAATACAGTAAATGCAGTTTGTCCTTTAGATTAACACTTTCTTTGGCTAATGAAATTTTTGTTTATACTAAGTATGCATTAACTTTTTACCACTTACTATTAGACCTGACTGGAAATAATGTGTGGAATTTTATATTTCTACAAGAATTGCAGTAGAATTACTAGGAAAAAAGTAGAAGCAATGGCAGTATTTTCCTGTCTGCTTGAATTTCACTCTGATTTACACAACTTGATGGAGATAACTTTCCAGTGACAGTGGAACTTTTCCCTCCTTTTCCCCTCTGACTTCATAGATGGCTTGTGCATAATGCACACAGCCTGGGTGGTGTTTCAGCAAAACCCTGGATGATGGGATAACTTACAGTGTTAACAACTTTGGACATATTTAATGCAGTTTTTGAAATGTGTTCACCTTAATCTCCAAAAGTCTGTATAATTAATTTAGCTGCTTTTTCTCTATATCTCCTTCCCGACTGAACCTTAAACCAGCAGTTTCGAAAACAGTTTTCTACAAATACCTTCCTGAATGCTTGTGGGAAGAAATCTACCCAAATTTCTCTTGCTGTCGTGAAACTTAGTTTTATGGGGAGTTATTTGCTCCTTTCATGGAGCAGAAGAGCAAATCGCTCTTCAATAGAAATCAATTTATCTTCTGTTGTTATCCTTCACCATTGTTCCTACCCTTCCCTCCTAAATGTATTGTTGTCCCACTCCATCAAATTCTTAATTATTCACTTCAGTTCCCAGGGAGATAAACTTTCAGTTAAGCTTGCTTGATGCTACCAGATGATTTTTGTTAATAAGGTAGTATTTCAGTAAGATACTTAAGCAGCCTGAACTGTGAGTATGTGCATACAGATAATGTCTTTGACTTTATACATAAATTCTTTAATGACTATTTTGTGAATTTATGGTTACTGACAAGAAATTATTCCCCAAAGTTCTGAATAGTACCTGCATATTTCTATGCATGGTGGTATATGCATAGGTACAGATGCTGGTGAAGTTTTCAAATGTCTGTGACACAAATTTGGTTTATTTAATAGCTATAAATATCTTTTTGGTTAAAACACATTTATGCAAAAGTGTAACAGTTTTTGTTATGTGGTCATGTGTATTTTCTGTGTTGATTTCTTTGTATTGAAATGGAGACCCTTCCAAGTTCTTTCATCTCTCTTTTTTCTCATCTAGTATGTTCTGTCACTTTCAGGTGGTTTGGTTTTGTTTATGTATAGTGTGTGTCTGTCTCATTGCTTGTTCATTTACACGGGTTTTATAAAATGAAAACCAAATAGAAAAAAGGAGACCACATTTTCCAAGTGAAAACGCTGCCTGGGAAGGAGAAGCAATGGACTGCAATGCCATGGATTGCTGGAACAAAGCCAGAGGAAACCAATAAGGTGGCTGCCCTGAAACCTACTGCCTTTTTGCTGTATCTGCTGTGGGCTAGCTTGGGCTTCTTTCTTTTTCTTTTTATTTTTTTCCCTGATGGAGATGACTTCTGTTTTTAAGCCAGTACTGAAAGGAGAAGGTTGAGTTGTAAAGCAGGATCTGTGTGTGTGTATATACACACACATTATGAATGCCAGCAGCATTCTGCCTAAACACCAAACTAGCCGTGAAGTTCTGAATTGCTATTATTTGAAAACCAATTTTTCACCAGGAAATTACTGTATTTTATGTGACTAGGATGACAGCAAAACTTTTATTTCCATTCTATATGGCAATAATTGTCTGCAGTTATTTGGCACATCACACAAGGACTTTTACTTTACATGTTCACTATATAATCATTATTCAAATCAATAATGCTGTAGAAGCATCTTCATTTCAAAGACAGCCTGGTTCTGCTTACCTCCATGTTTCTGTACCTCTTTCTTCACCCAGGAAAAGAGGGAGGTTTTGTCCCCTATAACACCTATGAGGGAAACATCTTTTAACATCTGTGCCGTGAAGCACTCTATAACCAGTGGGGCGACTAGCAGTGTGATAGTGATGATGGGTAGCAATTGTGATGTTCCTTTAATACCATCACCTTGGTCTATTTTCCACCACCTAGGAACTGGGATAGAAGTAGGTTAATGTAAAGTTCTCAGTCCTGTTTCAGTAACATAAGTAAATACAAGGTTTAGGAAAGTGTATTTCCATCCTGAATTACTTGATGATGGATGTAGAGAAGTTTGTGTTCCAGTGTTTTGTTATCCGCAATTTATAACCATTGCTCAGTCCTGTTCCTGGACTGGACGGTTCCTTGCCCATCTTTTAGGATAGCTGGACAGTAGAGGAGAAGAAAGCAGGGATACCTTGCTAATATTCTTTCTTTTCTTCTTGCTTTTGCTCTGGCAAAAATACTTGCAAATAAGTAATTTTCTGTGTATGAGAAATGTTATTTTGGGTACATCACATTTATGCCACTGTACTTCTGTATCACCGTACTCCCACAAATGCACAGCATCTGTGACTTAATTACAACAGAAATTGTGACACATTGATACATAATGTCACAAATAAATATGTGAAATGTTATGTTATGGTCACCCACGATATTTTATCTTTTTAAGTCCATTGCATCCCACCCACCCACTGCTTGTAAACAATATTTCATGGTAGTGTATATGACTATGTACCAGAAGGAATGTGCCAGGAATTTAAACATCCTCACAGGTTGATACATTATTGTAACTGCAGTAATTTTGATGAAAAGTGCCAGTTCTATCTATACACAATCATTTTTACTAAACCCTTCCCTGAGTAACAGGAGGTATTATCAAACAAATTGTACGATTGGGGTTTTCCTTTTAAAAGATTAGAAGACCTAAAAATTTGAAGGTGGTAAAATGCAAAAAAGATGAGTGTTATATGTCTGTCTAATTACATGTGAGGGAGACATGCACACTGTCCGACCACATACCACATAAACATTCCCTCCTCCTGCTTCTTTTCTCCCTGTTCTTCCTGGTTAGAAAGCATGTGGTACCAGAGTATGGTAGGAGTCTCAAGAACATTTTTGCCTTTTGCTGTAATCTGTGAACATTTATTGAGCGCGGTAAACTAGGGAAAGAAAGTTGGGGTGAGGAACATATTGCCCTGATGGATATTGAATGTTGCAAGAGGGCAGACTTGATAACTTGGCATTTGCATTAAATTTTCTTAGCCACCTTTGAAATACACCTTAAATGTTTCTGTAGGGAACTAAATGTAGGGGTTCTTTTTCTTTTCCTCTCTGTTCTTCTGCATGCTCTATGTGTTGTTGTAAATACACAGTAGAATGGTGTAACTGACCTCAGTTCAGATTCTACATCGCTACTCGCCCTGAGTCCATAGGGATTGCAGTTGTGTGCATGGCACCCTGCCTGTCCTCTGGTGTGAGCTTCTGCTGTCATCCTCTGCAGTGCTGTTTTCCAGCAACGTGCCCTACTCAGTGCTGTCAAAGTGTGTGGTGTGTCCGGGTTAGGTGTTTGTTACATTATTGGCTTCTAACTGGTTTTACTTCTGACTTAATACAAAAGCTTGTGGAAGGAAAGCTGGAATAAAGAATTTTAGCCTTTTCAGAGGCTGTGTACCCACATGAATTTTAAAAGTTTGCTCTGCCGAACAGATTTATAGTACTACAGAAAATAGGTCAGACTATGGACGTAATTCATGCTTTAAAGCAACATACCCTTTTACATATGCATGACTAAAACAAGTTATCGGGGAAAAAAAACCCCAAGTTATTATGTGAAAAGCTTTTTGAAAACAAATGCTTTAATAGAAATGAGTTTGCTTAGGTTATTTAAGCATATGGAAAACATATCTGAAACATATAGTGAAAGCCTCATTTCAGCATTGTGGGTATATATTGTTCAAAGCAAATGTATCCAGCTACCTTGAAGCTCTTGAGCTGTATAGGCATTATAAGGTGTTTAAAAATGGATTTTTAAAAGGGAAAAAAATCCAACAGTAAATATGGAATTACTACCTAAGAAAAATCTCGTGTTTGGAAAATGCATGGAAATGTTAATGTTTGTAATTTTTATAGTGTGATGTGCATGGCAGAGAGATGCAGCATATAAGAGTACGACTGTGTGTTGCAGTGACAGAAGTTTTTGTTTCTCCTGTTGCATTTCACTTTACTGGGTGTCCATGTGTCCCTCTCATCTTCATACACCATTCTCCCCACCAAATCCTTTTCTTTGTCACGTTTCTCTCTTGACAGACCTTTCCTTTGTAGGTCGCTGCCGCTCCGTCCGTCACTGTTTTAATTCTTTCCTTTCCCTTTTCTAACTCGTCTAGAGCCTAGAAGAGGAGATAACGTCCATTTTATTTAGTAAGGAGGGGTTTGGCGCTGGCACCAGAGGGCCTTTCGCCGCCGCCAGCGTGTGGCCAGCAGAGGGCGCTGCGGGGGAAGAGACCGCCGCTGCCGCCGCCTCGGCCGCGCCGCCGCCGCCGCCCCAGGTGCTTCCCGTTCCCCGCCGCCCGCCCCTCGCTTCCCGCCGCGGCGCCGCGCAGAGCAGCGCCCCGACCGCCCTCACTGCCGGCCGCGGGACGGCGGGGCTGGGCAGCTGGCGCGGTCGTGGGCGTCCGGCTGCTCTCCCGTCTAAACGTTAACCACCGGCCCCCACAAACCTTAAAAATGCCAGAAGGGTGGCCTGCAGCTTACTTGCCGTGTAACGGAGCCTGTAAGCTCCGGCTGCTTGTTAGAGCGGAGAGAGATTCGGTGAGAGAGTTTAATTCTCTATTTGCAACAGTCGAGAAATATGAACTGGTATTCGTTTAAGCTTCACCAGGGGTGCTGGCTTGGCCTCTGCAGGTTCTTGGCTTGGTAAACAGCAATAAAATCTAGGATTAAGTCACAGATGATGTGTTGATTTTCGTATTCTTAGCATTTGAACTAAAATTTTGCTTCAAACCATTCACTAAAAATACATAAGATCAAAAAATTACCTAATACGTAATTTACGGTGGGCTTTCTGGGATATCCATCCCAGATCGTTGTGTTACAGAACAAATACTAATATAACTGTTTTAATCTCATCATTTTAGCTCTAAACTGAATCCTAATGGGATCATCTTGGTATATTGCTATTCTGACAGCCTATCACCCTAAACAGTCTCCCCCTTGTTATCTATTAAGTTTGATAAAGTAACAACCGAAGGTGAACAACTAATAAAATCTGTTAATAAGGTCTTTTTTGTTTTGTTTTGGATTTATTTTTTTTTTTTTAATTATTATTTTTGTATGGTGATAAACTGATAGTGGAATGCTAAATAGGTTGTTTGGGCTTTTTTCTCCTTGATATTATTTCTTCTTAATTCCTGATTTAACAGCACAACATAACTGCCTCAGTGGCATCACTGCCAGTGCATTCATGCTTTTATTTTCAGTCTTTCATGATTAAATTCTTATCCCAACTAAACTCCTACAATTCTTACCTAATTCTGAATGTAGTATTTCAATTAAGTGGAAGGAAATGAGCATAGTTCTATGTGAATCTTGCAGTGAATACACAGTATTTGTCTAGTATTGTGTATACACGTACTTGAAATCTTGCTTGGAGGATATTGCACTGTTGAAAAGGGTTATGCATTGACTTTTGTCCTCTGATTGCTTTTTGTTTCACAGAGACATGCTTCCAGAACAGAAGGGCCTTGTACTGGAGTCAGCGATGCTGATAAGGTTCTACTGATTTTTTTTCCATAGTTAAATTTGGCTCTAACTCTTCCAATCCATTTTCATTCTTTCTTTCCTTCCTTTTTCAGTTAACCATCACAACCATCTTTTGTCTTCTACATGACATGAACCAGCCATCACCTAATTTTGTTTCCATCGTTTTAATTTATTCACATACTCTACTTTTGTTTTTCCTCATCCATGTTTTTGTGCAGAGTTCACATGAGACTCTGGACATAGTGGTGGAGAAGAAGCAGGCAGAGGTTGGGATAGAAGAAACTCTAGTCGTAGACGAAACCAACAAAGGGAAAATGCAAGTTGCCACTGATGCTGGGGAAACATGTAAGGTGGAGCATCTGTCAAAAAAGGACTCTTCATCGTTGCCATCAGATAGTAGCAGCAGCAGCAGTAGTAGTGAGAGTGAGGATGAAGAGGTGGGAGAATACCAGCCACATCGTAGGGCAATTGAGGAAGTCATCAGGGAAGAACAGGAAGAAGAGGAAGACATGAAAAGGAAAGAACATGAAGAAAAAATACAACATGTGGAAGCCACACCAGAAGGCAGTAAGCTAAATGTACCAGTTGAGCACACACAAGTTACATCTGAAGACTTGGTCCAGGAGAATGCAGTTACCATAGCTACAGAGGAGAAGAATTTGTCAGAGGAAATTAAGCAAGATTTAGGTGAAGAAAAAGAGGAAGAACAGCTCAAAGTCAATGGAGATGTGTCTCATGTTGACATTGATGTTGCACCACAAATAATTTGTTGTTCTGAGGTAAATGGTAGAACAGTTTGACAACTAGATTAAGCAGAGTTATTTCTTGGGGTGAATATATACCTGCCTTTCTTCTTCTCCTATTCCTTCAGCTCTTCAGTTATCCAACAAGATTCAGATCATTTGGAAGGGGAAACCATTGAAATTCTGTCTCCTTCGGTTATGGTTTCTGACTTTTTGCTAGAACTGAGTGAGAATCATCAGTAAGGCAAACCTTCCGAAGACTGACATCTCCGGTTTTTTCTCCCCCTTATTTTATATGCACATACATATAATGTGTATTTATTATTTTACATGTTTCCAGTGTTTTAAGTCTTGTCTTGTCTATTTGTCAATTGTTTTTGACATGTCCATGATATGTAATTGGAATTGGAAAGCTATTGGCATTTGAAATAAGAAAACACTCATTGCAATTTCCACCACTCCACCACCCCCAACCCCCCAGTTACTCAATGCCTTTCTTGACTTTTTTCTTTTTTCTCCTTTTAAAAAATATTAGGGATTTATAGACTAGAATAAGTATGGCTAGAAGTTGCATAGGTGAGAGCACTGCATTGTAAAGGAATAAGGCATACATCACAATCTTACTACAACGTCTTCTAGTGCAATAGATATTTAGGGAAGCGTGCATGGGTTCCAGTCACAATCAGTTGTTTTAAGCCAAACAAGGCTGAAAGGTTCATTACTGGGCAAACTTCATAAAGAAACAGAAAGGTTAAAAATAAGGCACAGGGTTTAATCTCTGTGTAAAGTTGGCATGATCTTCTGCCGAGTTTTTCAACAGCTGGGTGGCTTTTTTTCCTAGTTATCTACCTGCTTGTTCTCATAATGGTGGCAATTTTTCTTTCTTTGTGCTTAAATCCCAACAGTTTCTCTTCTTTCTTTCTTTTTTTTTTTTTTTTTTTTTGTTTTTTTCCTAGACAGGTGTTCTGATTGATGATGTGAAAGACTTAGTTTACAAGACCTTTAGAAGTTGCAGGCAGGCACATTTCCTAAGAGAATCACTGTTCTGGAGGAAGCAGGGAAGGACTGCTCTGTGTGCAACTGTGTGAGGGAAAGGATTTTATTTTTTTTTCCCCCCTGTGCATCCAAAATCAGTGGGAAATAACTGATGCATTTAGAAAAATACAAAAAGGCTTTATAGATTTTTTGTTTTGTTTTGGTTTGGTTTGGGTTTTTTTTTTGTTTAAGTTCTTAAACAAATTGAAAGTCTGTTTCAGTAAGTCACAAATTCACTGGCTTACAGACTCCTGGTTAATTGTTTTCTTTGTGATACTGCAGAGAACTCTGCTAGCTAACTCTAAATGGTTAAAAAGTATTTTATCCTAAAGTATTTATCCTAAAAAGACTTTTTAGTGTTGGGGGTTTTTCTGTTCCAGAAGTAAAGTTAAACTTTTACAGCATTTCCTTGGAATTTCTAATCTTTATTTGCAGTTTGACAGAGCCATGATGGGTATCTTCTGAGATTAGTTCCAATATAAAGCTTATCCATCTGCACTAGCTATCAGCTTCTTTATGCAAAATAAGATTTTATTATTATTATTATTATTTTGATGCTGTTTTACACATTTTCAGTACCTGTGTTGCAGCTTACTTTTAGCAGTTTCCTGCTGTGATACATATTGTTGGCTGAAACACAGAACTTTGGAAAGATTATTGAGATTAAACTTTCCTGCCATGTTATATAGGTGTTGGAAGTCTGGTGTATTAGTCTTCATTTCACTTTGCTTATTTATTGCATGCTTTTGATTAGCAGTACAGTCAAATACTTATCTTCCTGTTACACTTTTCTTGAGTTTTTGATTGTGTTTTTTTGGTCCACTTTACAAACATTCTTCTGTCTTTTCAATTGATTGGTGATTTCTTGCACCACAGCCTCCAGTAGTGAAAACGGAGATGGTAACCATTTCAGATGCCACACAGAGAACTGAAATCTCCACTAAAGAAGTTCCAATTGTTCAAACAGAAACTAAAACTATCACATATGAATCTCCACAGGTATGGTGCCTGGGTGGTTATATTGTTTGCAAACTGTTTTTTGTTTCAGTTACTTATAGATAAAAATGTCCAAAAACCTATAGTTTCAAAAACCTATACTTTTTTCTAGCAGCTAAGGTTATACTTTTGACTATGAATTAAGTAAAATGTTTGTAGACACACCAGTATTACTTTCAATGTCCTAAGTATGGGGTTTTTTTTAATGTAAGGATGTAGTTGGTGTCTGCAGATTTATAACTGATTTTTACTTTTGGAAACGTGATTAAAGTATCTCAGTCCTGAAAGGAATGTGTAACTTTGATAATAAATTTTCCACAAAAAATGAACCGTAACAACATCCTTCCTTACGTGACTTGGTAAGCTTGGATGGCTTCTGTTTAGATTTCTATTCTAACAGAAATAAAGAATGTGTTTAGTAAGAAAATCAGCCTTTTCTCCTCTGAAAATAAAGCATTTACAAATTTCCTTACAGTTTGATGGCACTGCTCGTGACAATGCTGGTGTGCTGCAGAGTGCACAGACAATTACGTCAGAGCCAATTTCTACTACCACAACTACACACATCACAAAGGTAAAATAGAATGTCTCTCTGAATTAAAAAAAAAAAACACTCAAGACTCTCAGAATGAAGTCATGTGAAGTTTCTTATATATGTGCTAATTTATTGAAGAAAACTGACTTGAAATGGATTCCTTCCAGGCATGTGTGAGAGTTGATCTGTACACAGATTTTGAACAGAGAAGCCCTAATGCAAAGGCAGGAATATATGGGAACTGGACAAAGAAAAGGAGGAAAATATGATTAGGTTTTTTATTATTTCATAGAGGCCTTATTTCTGTGTTTGCCAAATGAGTGCATACCTAAATCTTTACAGTTCTGGTGCTGTCGTCACTCACCGATACCTCACAGAATCTTTGTTAGTGTAACCATTTGTCTGGGATCCTCAGTAGCCATACTATAGGCAGCAGTTATAAGGATGAATGGAATGTTTTCTTAGCCCTGTATTGATGATCTTTGTGCTGCTAGGTTTAGAGCATTTTTAAAACCAAATTATACCACTAGATTACTTTGCAAGCATATTTTGGTGCTGAATTAGGTGCTCTGCATTCCATGCTTGAAAAGGAAAGGAAAACTCAGTGCTAACAGGACATCACATCAGTTTCAGTCTTGTGGAACGTTTCATGCCAGAGTATTTTGGAACTAACAAAGTGTGATGATGATTATTGTTATTATTAACTTACATAAATATTTGTCAAACTTTAGACATGCCCAAACAACACAGTTTTGAACTGTTGTCGTTGAACTCTTAAAATAGTTTTCCAAGGAAATTAAAGAAATCATCGTTTAGGGCAAAGGGAAGAGGGAAACATGAGTTTGGGATACCTGCCTCCCCACCCCTCCAAGACAATATCCATTCAATATCTATATTCTATACATTGAAATAAGACTGAAAGTTCCCTTCACTAAAGGACTGTGGAAGGATGTTATTGAAAGTTGACAGATAAAAGTCAACTGAAATAAAGTAAGCTCAGAATTTAAAATGTGTGTTTTGTTATACAGAGTAGTCAACAAGTCTTCTTCAATCTCCTGCTCCTTTTCGGAACCATTAAGCCACCACCATGTTAGGAAAAAGTCTCTATTCAATAAATTATGCTACTGGGTGGGGGGCAGGCATACATTTACTTGTTTTGTTCAAATGTCAAATAATGCTGCTTTTTGGAAGGAATCATAGAAATTGGTTTCAGTTCTGTCTTCTACTAAAAAATTACTGGGACTATCATAATGCAGCAGATCCATATCTTTTCTTACTGCCTGCTTATGGTTGATTCAAAAGACAGTTTGAATTTTCTAAGCTAACTTTCTAAGCTAACATTGTTCATTATTGATAAAGGGATCTGCTAAAACAGTTTCAGTATTCTAAAGGTGTTCTTAACAGAATCATCAATGTGTCCTTGTGGCCAGGAAGGCCAATGTTATCTTGGGGTGCATTAAGAAGAGCAAGTCCAGCAGATCGAGGGAGGTTCTGCTCCCCCTCTACTCTGCACTGCTGAGACCTCACCTGGAGTATTGCATCCAGTTCTGGGCTCCCCAGTTCAAGAGAGACAGGGATCTGCTCGAGAGAGTC
>JANHGN010007702.1:0-25053 GCA_024605025.1 Megaceryle maxima | reverse complement strand
TTAAGTAATTCTATTTTAATGACAGTTAAAAGCTTTTATTTTTAAATGCCCCAACCTTATTTTTTTTTTTTTTTTTTTTTTAATTTTTTTTTATTTATCCTCGTTCCTTTTCTACTATGTAAAAACTTTAAAATTTTTTCTTAATTTTTGAACACGTTCTTTTCTCTTAATGATGTAGTGTCCTGGCATGGTAACACCAGCATAGACATATATAAACTACAAGTTCATTACTGTTTTGTTCACAAAAGCAATCCTAAATAGTCTGGAAGGTAATTATGTCCAAAGAAAAGTCACTTGGGTCTGAAATGTCAAGTAATAGTGCTTCAGAGATGCAATGAAAGTGATAAATCTGATGTCTTTTGAGAGTTATTTCAGAAACACAAATAGAAGAAAGTCTAATTTAAAATTTATCTTATAATCTTTTTCACCCCCATTTAGTGCTCATTAAGGATTCTGAATGATAAAATTAACTTGATTCTGCACTAAAATTCTATGATCCTTTACAAAGTTAATGTAATGATACCATATTGTTACATTTTGGGCACCATTAACATGGTAATATAATTACAATGGAAGTTATGTATTTTATTGTCTGTATTTTCAACTGTGTGGTGGCTTAAGGGTGAACAGACTGAGTCAGGAGGACAGGTGGTAACCCTAGAACCCTGAGGACTCAGAGGGCAGCTGTTATTCCCTCTCCTTCCCTGCCACACTCCATATAACAAGGATACAGGAAGTTTGAGGGGCTCTTCCTTCCTGGACTTTGGAAGTTGCGAGGGAATCTCAGCTCGGCCTGACCCCACCAATAACTGCGCAATCTAGCACCATCCCAGAGCGGGTTTTGTACATAGTCTTATATCCTTCTTCCCTTAATATTCCTTTTCCTGTTTTTCTCCTGTTATTGATTAAATTTTTATAGACAACTTACTTCCTTCTTCTTTTTCCTTATTCCCCTTTTTATCCTCCCCTGGGAGGGAGGGTGGAAGGGGCTAGTAGAGAGAAATCCTTCTCTGCATTTCATGTGGGCTTGCCCTGAACCTTAAACAGACGCAAACTGCATGAAAACCTACTAAAGCTATATTCTGAGTAAGTGAAATAGGATTCTGCAGTGTAAATACAGAACACTAGTTGTCATTGCCTGAATGTTCAATATCCAAATTAATGAGTCTTTTTATGGTGGATGTGACGTTAAGCGTAGTCTACATTGTTCTGCTCAAAAGGTGTAACAATGTTACTCAACTGTCATGCTAAGAATCTATGAGTGTCTCATGTGACTGCATGATAAAACATCCAAGAAACACATTAGATCATTTTTCAGCATTACTAGACAATTTTAGCCATTATTTATTCTGTATACATTTGAAATTTCCTCAGCTGTAGAAACGTGTGTGCATAGTAGGAGATCAGATATTTTACTTGTGGGTAGTAGCACACAGATGCATAGATGACTCAGAAGAAGAAAATAAATGTTTGATGTACCTGAGCTATTTTGACAGGAAAGTTATGTTACTAAAGAGAATGCAACACTGAATTAGATATTAAATTGAGAGAAAAAAACAACAAAAAACATAATGAAAATAAATACGGAATTCAGTAATTTGGTTCAATAATCAAACTTGAAGAAATGGACAATGCAAAAATAAAAAGATGACAGTTCAATTAGCAAAATGGTCTGCTATGGAAACTTCAGGAAAAATGCAATAATTCTAAGGACCTACTTCTTTGAAGTTAATGGCAAAAGTCCAGCTCAAATCACTGTGGGCATAAACAAGTCCTAAACAATGAAGGGAAGAGTCTGGCAATATTTCAGGACTCTATTAGTTTTAATGATTCATGCAGTGCCAAGTGTTTGGGTATCTGGGACTGAAAAATAAACAGTTTCTCTTACATATTACTGCTACAGGTGTAGCCATTTATAAGGATTGCAACATATTCATATGCACAGAGTGAGTATTGTGAGTATGTAAATTTCTCTGTTTGGAAAATTACTGGAGAAATTCATTAAAGCAGAAAAAGAAAAAAATCAAAACATAAAACTAAACCAAAATTGTAGAATAAATATTGAGAAAATGACATTTTTGTTTTCTCCACAATTGTGTCACACAGTATTTTACAAAGCTCTAACTTAAAGAAAATAAAGTTTTGTTTTCGGAAGACATCAATATAATGAACTAGAACTATCTGCAGGTGTAATTCTTAGGAAATTTATTGTAGATTAGCTGTCTGATTTGACAGTAACCTCTTGAGAATGTTTGGAAAATTTCTTCTGATACCATGAGCAGAAGAAATATATCTGATTGTATGGTTTTGATGACTGATAGCATGTTGAGATGTTGAGGGGAAAATTCCAGGCTCATTGAACTAGTGATTTCAACAAAGCCAGGTTTTCAACCTTTGTATGTACAGCTATGAGATATTTGCTATGCATCATAAATTATTATCTATCAGTAAGAGATAAAATGTTTACCAGACAGGTTGTTTATGCAATAAGAATGTCTGTTTCCTCAAGAAAATATTATTTAAACCTTCTTAAAATAAGTTTAATCTTTTAAAGAATAAAAGATGAAGAATATGGTCAGGGTTGTAAATATTAGCCTGTTAAAATCTGGATGAGAGATCAGTTCCGAAAGCTTTACCTTTAAAAACAGTATCAAAATTCTTACTGACTTCAGTCAAATCTCCTCTTTGTTGCAAAAATAATTCATATCTGCTAAAAATTATATTACCATTATTTTCTGATAGCTCACATCATAAAATGAAATGTTGTGGTTCTGGAAAAAGGTGAATGAGATTCATGTTTGGTCAAAATAAGGGCAGAGTACATGACAGGAAACTGGTAACATTGGGTTAGATAAATCTCTGCTCTGACTTAATGTAGAAATTCTGAGGGAGGATTACAGAAATACTTTTTATGGATTTTATGGCTCACCCAGGAAATAATAAATATTTAATTGCTTATTTTGACTTTTGTTTTGTTTTGTTTTTCAGTATTGCTACTGATTGATTGGTCTTATTTCTTATTACTGCATCATGATTACAAGTTGTGCTGAGATGCAGTTTGAAGATGGAAAGTCAGACAAACTGTCATTTTCCTTATAATGGATTTCATTGACATCTGCCATGCATTTTAGCTAATCAATAATAACATCATTTTTAAGAACACTACTGCCTTAACTTAAAAATTATTATAGAGTATTCCAATCATTAAAGATTTGCTGCAGATTAACTGATGGATTGACACTGTTTCAATTGTAATTTCCTTTTATTTTTTTTTTTTTCCAAGAACAGCACAGTCAGACTCTGAGTGAAATTAGTTATGGCCACAATGACATGAAAGGGACTGAAAAATCTAGTTTGCCTTCATGCATAGTAATACTGCTTTAGCAATCCACACATTGATTGTGTTTGCATTTTAGTCAGTGAAACTGAGTCTTTTACAGTCAGATCCCAAAATGACTAAAAATTCAAACTGACAGGTGGAAACACCATAGCTTGGCAAATTCTGTATGAAAAGGCAAACTAAAATCAATGATAGTTTATTTTTAAATGCTACATTACAGGACAGTTCTCGTGCCAAGTAACAGTTCAGCTATTCATGCACCAAGGGAGTCAGTTCTCTGAAGTGGGAAATGGTGAAATTGATCAGTCAACTCAAATCAAGCCATTTTTTTCATAAACCAAGGTCCCAGAGTACCCAGTACTCTTGAAAACCTCTCCATGTATTGATGCCCTTACTCGAATTTTTCACCACAAGCATGTTTAGTTCTCACCTACCTCCAACACTCATGAGTGTACAGTGAAGCAAAGTAGAAAAGCTTTAGGATTCCTAACATTGGACAGTCTTCCTGTCTTGGTCAGCCTGTTTAAGTTGATAACACATAATTTTCAACTGTTAAAGCATGAAAAACATATATTTAGGTGTTAACCAAATAGAAAGAAGTACCTATATATGATTTTGTGTATTATAAGCAGATTATATATTAGAACATCAGAATTAGATATATTCAATTTATAAATTGTCTTCCCCTTTCAACTTCTTTTCCACCATTCGTCTGAAAAGCAATTTATATAACAAGAGGAAACTTGGCTTTTTTTATACCTGTTGTATAATTTTTATAACATCATGTATAAATCAGGACAGTAATTTTATACCAATATTCCTCTTTCATTAAATACTGCTTCATATTCTATATTTTAAAAGTATAACTCAGCTGAATCAATGGACCTATTATTTTTCATAAAACAAGCTTTATATGTCTTTTTGCCTTATATATTACAGTGAAAAATCTGGATTTTTCTTCCAGACATGTATTAAAAAAAAAGTGTGGAGGAAAGAAAAGGGAAAAAAAGTATATAAAGAACTTTATCCTGTACTTTGTAGTTTTCAATTTTAATTTTTTTTGTCAACAGGGAGGAGTGTGCAGACATGTTCTCTTATTTATACCTTCCCCCCTCAAAAATTTAGCTGTTTATGTTAAAATTCCCTTCAATTAGCTCATCTATAGGCAAAATATGTATTTTCTGAGTCATTTGTAAAAAAAAATACCCCAGCTCAGTCTCAGCTAACAAAGCTGACTATATCAATGAATAGGGTAGTCAACTCCCAAAAGTTGTTGTTGTTTTTTTTTCCCTCAGGACACTAAAACCTGTTTATGTCTTCTGCTTTGGTAACTCTAGAGTTTTCAGCATTATGTATGTGAGGCTTTAGTAGAATGTTATTAGGTATTTTAGCTTATCATAAACTTGTATAGTGTAGTCTATGGTTGCATCGCTTGGTTTTAATACACATCTATCAAAGCTGAATGTAAGTGACAAAGACATAATCATGCTGTTTGCAATTGTGTACAAATCATGCACAGTAAGTAAATGTATTAAATTACTTTGATTTGTTGCACAAAGGCAAATATATGCACAGAAAACACAGAAAGGTTAAATGGGAGGGAGAGAAATACTAAAAATAAAAAATAAGAAAGCTGCTTTTTAACTTAAAATCCCCACTCCTCAGTATTTACATATGGTTTAAAGTATAATAGCTTGTGGGGATATTTCTATTAAATGTTAATACTTTCCCAAAGAATAATAACATGCTGCTACCTTTTTAGTGATACAAATTCTGCATTCCTCACTTCCTGACATCATTTCAAGCATGAATTATCAGATCTGTTTAAGCTTCCTGTTATGGATGGCAGCTTTCAATCACACTGCTGAGTAAAGCACCTTGGCAAGTAGATGACATTGTAGATGATTTGACAGACTTTCCTTTAATTATCCTTTCCTGAGTTTAGAGACAGACTCTTCTTTAGCATTTTTAAATTCATTATAATATTTTTTCTTTTATCAGGGCATTTAGTGCTTGACTATGCTGAAAATCATGTTATAAACAATTACAGGAGTAATGACTATGATCCATAGACGTGTTACCACACCACAGCACACTCTTCCAGCCTCATGCTCATGTTAATGTTCAGAGTACAAATTAGAGGAAACAAATCTCTAGTGGTCAAGGCAGACACATGTACATTTAAAGATATTTTAATAATAGATTTTACACAATCTGATAAACATTTCACTGTGAGAAAAAAAAAAAAAGCATTGGTTTATTAATCACATTTCAACAAAGGTACTTAAGAATTACAAAGGAAAGAGACATTTATTCCTGTTCAAAATCAAAAAGCTATAAGAAAAATATGAAAAACCAACCCCACAAACCAAAACAAAAAACCACCCAACCAACCAACCAAAAAAAAACCCACACAAAAAAAGAAAACGACCTGATTACCTTGTGATCTGCAGCTATTTTAGGTAGTTGACAGAAATTTATGACATATTACCATGGCAACAATGAACTATCTCAATAGCTGCATTGCTTGTGAAGAGAATAAATTCTCAGGATGCATCATAATGCTTATAATTATTGCTCAAACTTTTTACATCTTCTGTAGATATTGACAGCTGTCTTTCTTTTTTTCCCCCTTCTTTCTTCTCTTTTGTTACAATAAGGATATTTTTTTCTTGACACTTCTTAAAGGGATTGTGGTAAACTTCAACAGTGCTCAATTAGTCCACTAGATGGAGCATCTACCATTTCCAGAAAACAAAACCAAAAACATATCACCAACCCCCGCCAAAACAAAACCAAACACAAACAAACAAACCAAAAACCCCCACTTAACTACCGAGGAAGCTAATTTTCACAAGTTATTGTCAAAGCCACTGAAGTTTTAAGGGAGCAGGGAATCAAACTGCAATCTATTTAAACTTCTTGTTTACAAGGCAGTCTTTTGACTCAACTCCTGTTACCAGAATAATGTATGATTCAATCTGTTTGAGGAATGATTTAATTGTAAAGAAAAACATGGAAAGTTGAAGGGGAAAGGAGGGACAAGAGAAGCACTCTCAAGATTCTCCAGTAAGATTTCAGTGCTTAATTCTTAATTCCTTAATTCTTTGTGATTGCATATGTTTTGATGTATATGCAGCCTGAAGAACTATTTGCATTAATGCTGCAAAAGAGTAATTTCTATGGAAAAGAAAAACAAATTATAATGAAGCCTCTGTAGACTAGCATGGGTGAGAAAAAGGGGGAAAAATGAAAGATGTGCTTCAATGAATGGGAAACAGCAGTGGACATTGTACTGCCATAGTATGGCTGTGAAAATCAGGCAGGAGCTCCAAAGCGTTCTTTCAGTTCAATGAGCACTGAAAAAGCTGAGCAGCTGTGAGTTTGGAGGTAGTAGCTCAGTGCTGATCTGTTCAATCCACAGGCTTGGACAAACCAATGATGTGCATCATTTGTGAGGTTTTAAATCAATAGGATGCTAAGTAAGGGTTCCCTCACTCCCCTTACTTTCTTCCCTTTGCTCCTGGAGACAAGACATTTACTTTCAGCAGCAAAATAAGAATGGATTTCCTAAAATCTGGCTTTTGGCCAGGTTAATTTATGCATACACAAACTTATGCTTCACCAATTTACTAAAACCCATCATTTACGCCTGTTCAAATGTGCAGCTGTTTAAATGAGGTTGGAAGCAATTTTGCCACACGATGCTGATGTCAGTTAAAAGCTCAGTATTAGCAAAATGGGAAGGCATCAACAGAGTGTGTCTGCTACAGTGATCTGTTTTCCCCGATGTCTAATGGATCAGGGAGACAGATATGCCTAGCTCATCGGCCCATAAAGTTAAATTCAGATCTATTACCTATTACACACACGTATGTATACGAGGGGAAGCATTTTAAGTAGAATGAAAACTAGTTTGGTTCTGGCAAACATCCAGGGTGAGTCTGAATGGAGACTTTCAGGAAAAACAGGATACAAAACTGCCAAGTGTGAAAATGGTTACAAACGATGGTTTATGTGGAAAAAAAAAAAAAAAAAAAATTGTATCAAGAAATCTTGACATTTCCAGCAACACAGCCTAGATAAAGAGTACATTTCCCAGGGTGTGATCCCATAAAGAAAAAATTGCATGATATATAAAAGCTGAGGGTAAGAACCGCATAAGTTCTGGATACAAATTATCAGCTTCATGGGCTGATGAAAATGGAAATTTCTTTTAGATAAAATACTAAGAAATGTTTGAAAACTGCTCTGCACTATGCAGATAAATGTATATTTTTGTTTTCTAAGAAACAGTAAAGACCTGTTCATCTGCAAACAGGCCTACCTCACTCTGAATCATGGGAGAAAAATATTTTCTTTTCCTGGGAGAAAATATTTTCTTTTTCTGGGTTGGTTATGTCTATGACAGATTTTGATTTTCATTTTCCATGTTTTAAATATGAAGAGACAGATACAAAGCTATAGGATTTTCTCTTCAAACAACATAAATAAAAAAAAAAAAAACCACTATAAAGGTTCTGCTTTTAACTATCATTTTTGGCAAATAGCAGACTAAAAGGGAATTCAATATATTTAAATAAATATTGACCAAAGGCCATTTACTGCATGCTTGAAATTTTATTAAAAGGGTTGAAATTTGTATTACACTATTAAAATTTATTGTCTAATAACACTATATAGGTTCTTACTGCTGCCTGTGACATATGGATAATGATTTCAATATTTTGAAGTCTTAGCTGCTATCTTTTATGATCTTAAAGTAAGTAAGATGGGAAAAAGATGGAAAGTTAGAAGTGTTCTTTCTGCTGCTGAAGCAGCATTTTTCAATTTCTGTCTTACAGTACAGCAGTACTAACTATAAAATTGTCAGAGCACTTAACCATGGCTGTTCTGAGAAGTAATCTTGAAATCCATCCATTCACCGACTTCCTTTGGCGTGAATTAAAAAAAAAGGAGTAAAATCTTCTACTTATGATGTCTTCAGTTTATATTTTGGTATTTGTTTATAGAAATTCATGATGTTCAGATTGTGTATAGGGGTATTTTCATCACTTTCAGCTGCATCTGGGTTGAGTCCCCTTGAATCTAACACAGCTCTATATTAATTCAGTAGCAGGTAGTTTAAAATGACAGAAGAGAACAAGATTAGTTATATGATAGAAACACAGAATCTGAGTTAACTGAGAAGAATTTAATGATTTCTGGAAAATTTAAACATGGGTTGTTGACTTCCTTGATCATAATTGCTTCTTTTGAGCTTTTATGTTATCAAGTAAACACATATTTAGAGTCATTTTGGAAATGGGATTATTGGCCTAGTAGACTGACTATGACAAAGTATTTGCAGGACATACTGCACTGACAAAAGTAGTGTATAAAGTATTATAAACCACTCTAAATGCCTTAGCTACTTCAATACAGAGAAAGACAGAAAAAGCACTGTGACTCTGGACAAAATCATATTTATATTAATCATATAAACATTTTTTGTAAGCTTTAAACTGTGTCATTCCCACACATTCACAGGAACTAATTCTAAAAGCTACTTCCTGTCAGAAACCCCAAAATGAATGTAAGTAACATAGCAGAAGCAAACTCAAGAGCTTTCTCATCTCTTAGGTACTTATTGTACAGGAATGTATTTGGAAATATAGGAATAAAAACAGTTTGGCAAACAGGCAGAGTCTTAATAGGACAAATTTATCTGCAGAGAAGAAGACTGAGTTCAACAGTTAAGGCAGGGTACTGTCATTGTAGGTCAAGAATAAACCTTAATATTTTGTGTCTCAGAATCATGTTATAATTAAAATGTCAGAGAATAACATAACACTAGTGATTTTACACTTGAATTTAAGTGACTTTTCAAGGGAAGTTATAGTTAGGCACGGTAAAATAGTGTACAGTATTGTTCTTGATGCAGCTCACCGAACTAGAACGAAGGATTTGACTCAGCTGCTTAGTGATATTTTTTATTCATGAACATTTGTTTGATTTAAACAGACTTCATATGAGCAAACTGTATTAAGGAGGTTTAGTTTAGAAAAAGGTTGATCAATTAAACAAGGGGTCATAATTTGTCTTTGGCAATCTACAAGTAAGAGACAATCTATAGTTTGTCTTAGTCATCATTCTTGATATAATGTGGTGGGGAAGCAAGTTTTCAAGTAGTACCTGCTGAAACAAGTGTTTCACACTTTTTGAAAGTTTGGCTACTGCTCTGTGCTGCACACTTGGATGATCTCTTGCACTCCAAGTTGTATACAACAGCACAATATGCTAATGAGCACAAGGCAGACTGGCAGGTTTAAGGAGTGACCATTCACTTAAATTGGTTAGCCAGTTTGGCTGCCCTTCTTTAATTATCACAGTGATTACTATGAAAAAAGCATTAGAAAAAAAAAAATCTCACCTTTTGCGGTAATTGGAAATAATGATTCTTTAGACTAACCAGATTTTTTTTTTTTTTTTCCCCCCCCAACAGCTGAGCTCTTATAAATCTGGGAAGAATATTTTAATAACAAGCATACTCAACTCTCTTATTTTCATATTGTTTAATTTCAGTCACCAAAGAAAGTAAAGAAGCTAACTTCTCTAAACTCCTCTTACAGGATATCCAGAACACAAGAAAATATAATTAAGTAATACTTCTCACGAGTGTCTGGTCTGGAATAGCCTGCCTTGCTTGCTTTGCTGGCACAGTAGTGCAAGAGATGCTTCCTAATGTACCTTGTTTAATGTGCCAGAGTTAAGCAGTATAGTCCTCTCTCATAGTGCATAGCTGCATTTCTCAAGGTCAGCAAACAGTATGTTTCAATATAATATCAAATACTATAATCCTGTAGGCATTGATCTAAATTATACTGAAAAAGAATGAGTAATCAGCCCAGGAGTTGCTTAAGTACTGCTACGTTTGTGAAATGAAGAGAATTGGACTGCAGAACTGATACCATGTTTTTTTAATGAAGATTTTTCATCTCAGCAACAATCATCTTTGTAATGTGTTAGAAGGACTCTTTTGCTACATTGTCTGGGAATTGCTCTAGATAGTCCCTTTAAAACCAAGATTAATTAACTTTCCAAGCCTGAAGTGTATCCTATCATTTTTATCTTTATGTATTCTTAGATTTAAATTATTTTGCTGCTGCTGGCAACTTCTCCTTTAAAAATCTCACTTAGAAAATTTTAACTATTTAAACTCTTCTCATTACAAGTTTATGAAAAACAACATTAAAAATCACCTTCAGAGGCGTCAGAGGTGATCTATATTCAGCTACCTTGCTACAGGGCACGGAGGTAGACAATGAGATTTTTTTTGAGAACTCATTTCTATTTCATGATTAGGTGATTTTCTCAAAAAATAGGTCATTTTCTAGTAGCATTTGAATTATTAAAAAATAAACTATACACAAATTTGCAGTAATTCAAAATTACTTTCTGCTGTATTAAATGTGGAAATTTAGCAAGGAGGAATAGATTTTATTGCAAATGTTGAAAAAAATATTTTTAAGTTTCTTTCAAAATGATGTTACTATGTGACAATATTTTTAATTTCAAAAGGAAGTTTAGAAATGGCTTTTTATTTCAAACTAGATGCTATTTAAAACTACATTTTAAATCTTTTTTTTTTTTTTTTTAATTTGGAACTTTGAATTGAAGACCATTTTTACTTCAATTTGCCTAATTATGAAATCATAGTGTTTCTGAAATCATCTGTTTCCTTTTGTAAAATGTGAATTTTTACAGAAAAAAAACCAGCTTTGCTTCCCTCCTCTCCTCCAGGAAATCTGGTTAGTGAAAGAAAGGTAATGGCTATATTGACTAATCATTGTGCAGTTCTTACTAATTCTTTATTTAATATTCCATCCTTTTTACCTAGAAATGAGAGGTTGCAGCATAGCATATAGTATGATAGTATGATCCATCATGTATGTATTCCATATATGGATAAAGTAATTAATGGGAAAAATGGTTAATTTGATCTATAAATAAATGTGTATTCTATATCTAGACAAAATTTAAGCTTATCTTGAGGAAAATTAAGTCTTCATGCTGATAACTGCAAGGTACCCTTTCAAATGGTGCTAAAAAGGAAAAAAATAAACCCATAACGACAACAACAACAACAACAAAAAAGAAACAAAACTAACACACACAAATAAATCCCAAACCCAAGGACATAATGAGAAAACCAAGAGGATAAAAACAAGAGGTAATTTTGTGAGTGCCAAACTAATGAATCCTGGTTTCCACAAATTTGATCCTTACCTCTGTGTATAATAATAGTCCAGTCTAAAGCTTTCCCTTTAGCTGAAGTGTTCACAATTTCTTTTCCGTGTGTATTATATTATATCATATCAAATAAATGTTGTGTTTATACTGCAGCCTTTTTCTTAAGAACAGCTCAGCTGGGAGTATATCCTTTATTTGGCTGTCATCTTTCACAAAGAACTACAGAAACTTAACCTTTTGAAGACTAGGAGTTTGCCAATTTAGACTAAGAATTTGATTGAGATTACCTACTTGTGCAGCAGTTACTTGAGGTGCAGTCAGATATCTAACTAGGGAAACACATACCACAGTGCAATTAAAAAGCACTCATAAGAAACTAGGTTAAAAAGAACCAAATGAAGGGGCTGGTAAGATAAGGAAAGAGTGAGCTTTTACAAACTGTGGCTGAGAATAGTTTGATAGATTCCTTCAGTACTGGAAGCAGCCAAGTCCAAAGGACCAATTATAACCAGTTTGCAAGGGCAGAATCTATGAGTTCAAGTACACTCTGTGAAAGTCCTATCTTGACATAAAACTGCTATCAAGGACAATAGAAAATGCCACTCTACCCTTGCAAAATAAAATGGGATATATCTACTTCTGTCAAGACATCATTTCTTACATCCAAAATGTAAGAGAATTTATGCTTGAATTTAGTTCTAAGAGGTGTTTGTTACTCTTGTTGATGGACCAGAACAAGAAGAATTTTCACAATTAATTGAAAAGCCAAGCAGTAACTCACATGGTGCAATAAAAGTGTTCAGTTAAGAATATTGTCACAGTACTTCTTCCTTTATTCATATCAAGTACTAAGAGAAGAGACATAAAAATGCTATGAAAGTTATTTGAAAAATCACTTGAATATAGTCTGACTATGCAGTAACTGAGCTGAGCTGTTTCATAACAGTTACATGGTAATTTGCATACTTGTTCTGCCATATTGCTTAATGATTAAAGTATTTATAGAAATCAGAATTGGCTCAAAAAATATTTAGTAATTGAAAAAAAAAGTTCTAAATTAATCAGGCACTAAAAATTAAAAAAAAACCCCAAAATCTGTATTTACTTTGGAGAAAAAGATATTTTACAAGTATAATACTTTTCTTGTTTTTAAACACTCACCCACATCAGTTCTATTTAAGTTTGCAGTCTTGCTTCAGTGTGTATCATAAAATAATATTTAATTTTGTAGCATTGAGAATGAACCAGTCTCGCCTTTTCTATTTATCTGTTAGCATCTGTAAAACTATGGAAAATAATGCAAATTGTTCAGCCCTGCTTCTTTTGTGTAATAAGGCAGGCACCTCCAGAAGGCAAATGACTGCTAACATTCTTACTAAACAGAGGCTGCCCTCTTAAGACAACATCTTTGTCCATTGATGCTGAATGAGCCTTCTTGACTAGCTTAGTCCACATATTTTAAGGCAGCTAAAGCTGGACAGTTGAATTTCATCTCTAGAGTCTATACTTGGCACATACATAAAGGAAAAGATGGATATGAGAAGGGAAATGTCTAGAGTCTACAACCTCCATGTATAATTAGATTAATGACAACTCTCCAGAGCCTCCATCACAGGAGAAAAGTATTTGTCTGATCTAAATCTCACAGACTCCAGCTGTAAGATTCTTAGTGCTTTCAGCAGACCTTGTATTATGCCACAGCTTACAATGTTTTTTCTTTTGTTCATTTGTGTGAAAATATTTACTCCAAACTGTAAAGTAAACAAATAAAAAAGGTATTACAAGTAGCATTTATCTTCCCTACGTTTAGACATCAAACAATAAGCTATTTTAGGCTAAGATAATAATCCTGCGATGTTTTTGTAGTTTAGTGAAGATAGACACCTGCAAAGGCCAATTCATCTCACTAAATTTATACAGTCATCTTGAACCAAGGAGAATCTCTCCTGGATGTCTCTATCTTTCTCCAATGAATAAACTGGGAACAGGCAATGATTAGTCCAGAATTTGACAATTCTCTGTTAAGAATCTAACCCAGGTAAATTGAATCCCAGCATAGACTGGATAATTTTCTAGCTCTTTTTCTTAACACTTTCATTACTGGTCATTCAGTAGAATGACCAAGCCTAAAAATAGAGCAAATATTGTCAACTTCTTGGTCATATTTTATAAGCTTCATAGGGTAAGCAAAATACAGATATTGCAGTCTGTAAAAAGGAATTACAGGAATGCTTCTTCCCTTCCCAACCCACAAAGACTGACATTTCTCATAGATAGGACAGTTTCCCACAAAGCAGGATCTTTTCCTTGATGTTTACATAGCATAGGTGGCGTCACTTGTACTCTGTTGAACACTCTTAGGTTATATTTAATGAAAAGCTTTAATAAATCAGAAAAGCCTAATGCATCAACAAAACTTTGTAAAAATACGAAGTACTTATGTTAATCCAACATTTAGCATTGCACTATTGTTGTATTTTGTTAACTCAAATAATAGTCTTCATAACTTAAAAAATTCAGAGTTATAAAGCTGCACATCTGCCCATCCTTGTGTTTCACAGAAGATTTATACTGTATCAGTCTTTCCAGATGCTCAATAACTGTTGTAAAAACCACCAGTGATAAGATTAAAATTTTTTTTGCTAGGTAAAATATAACTTTATCAATTTATCATAAAAGGGTGTCTTCCTTATTATATTTGTGTATATATGTTTTCATTGTTGAAAATTAGTTGGTTTTTTTTTTCTTATTCTACACCTAAATGTGTTTTGCATTGAGGGCTGCTGCATCTCACTAATTCACGGAGTGAATGCCCTTATTCACCATCTGCACTGGAAGGTTTGCAAAGGAGGTGAGTAATCACATCCTTGCAGGACAGATGAATAGCTATTACACTTCTAAATATTAATATAATGATACTCAAGGTCACCTAATGTGTGACTTCATTATCAATAACTTGATGTCTACTACAAATAAACAGAACCTTGTTTAAGTTGGATTTGAACATATATGGCATGTCTTTACAGAGTCCAGGTTTTGTCATTGTTTCTCATTCCTGTTGTTGCTTCTTGATGATAAGGCTAGGAACTGCTTTTCCATTGTCTTACTTTTTGTTCCTACATCCCTTAGCCTTTGTAAGGTCTTAGGTGCTACAAAGAGCTAATTTCTTCAGTCAAGGTCTTTAGCACATTCATGCCAGGCAGCTGTTTTCATTCCTCTTATTTACTTTAATCTCATTTTTGTTCCTCATACTTACTGTGATTTTCATCATTGCTTCTACAGATATTAAAATGCTATCTCATTTGGCCACGTGGTTCTTGGTGCACTTCAATACTGTATGAACAACAATGCCTCTAGCTAATTAAGTAAAGTGTTTCTGTAACCTTCAATGTGCTGCCAGACTTGTAAAAAATTTCATTAGCATAAGCATCAAAACAGACAAACAAAAAATCTCATTTTTTATAACAACCTATCTTTTGATCTAGGGGATTTCTTCTGAGTCTTATTTTCAACTTTTCTTATGAATTTGATAAGCAAATTGATAGATTCTGTTGCTTTCTTTGTGTTCTCTAATTTGCCTCAAAGTTTCTTTAAGTAAGCTGCTAAAGTATTCATTTGGAGGCCTCATGACACTTATTTGTATTATTGGAAGCTTTCCTGTTGCAGTGCAGTGCAATAACTCCTTCGAATTCATGATAAATTATTTTCATTTTCATTCATCTCAAACTGAAGTTAACTTTTTAGAATCTGTATAAGGTGTTAAACTCTATTAGAAATACAGATATTTTTTCAGCAAGTGCTGCCTACATACTTCTTGGTTTTGATGTTTCCTCCAAATACTTTGCCTTTGGATTTAGTGAATATGAGCTTCACAATTTCATATCACTTCTCCAAGTCATTAAAATCATGTTAAATTTTCACCTTGTTTCCCAAAGAGCTCCCTCACTTTCTAGAGACTTCCACAGATTTTTTAACTACTCCCTAATCAGCCACATAAGTTATTAAAGAAAATACTGAACAAGACAATGACAAACTTCCATTTCTTCTAATATTGTATTTTTCATTTCTTTTCACTGGTAGGGATATGAAAAATCTCTTTAGTATTTGTTAATTTCTCACTGGTGTTTTAAGATACAAGAAGAAATCAGTTCATGTAGCCAATAAGGCTACATAGCTACCTGAACTTTGGGAGCCTCATAAGCATTACTTTTTCACTACCGTCTATGTAGGAAATGTCACACTGCTCCATTAGGCATCTAATACTTAAGTATACGTATGTATCTCATTCTGCATAACCTCTGAATCAGTGGAATTGTAACATGCATAAAGCAAAATCTTTCATTCATTTCATAAATTTGAAGATGAAGCAGAATTATATGGTTTGATTTGGTTTGGTAAGGTTTGGTTTGGTTACTTCCAGAAAGGTCCATAAGTAATTGAAACCTGGTTGAGTAGAAATCTGATAGGTTTAGACATTCACATTTCAGTTCATTGTTTTGTAAAATTGCTGAATGCAAAACAAATGCCATTTATGCTTGCTTTTTCTTCTCACATTCAGTTCTCATCTCCTGCTAACCCAAGTGTATTTGTTCCTACTGCTGTTGCTTCCCTCCCCCTGATAGTTGGTGGCCCCCTAAATGACATTACAACACAGATCTCGACAACTGTCCACTCTTCTTCTCATTAAAAACACTATTCAGCATATGGTTCAAATGGCCCAGCATACATTTACTTGAAAGAGGTAATTAAGAGATGCCAGATTACTGACTTTTTGACTTTATGCTACACAATATAAATGAAAGTTTGGTGACATAGAGATCATACAGAAAATAAGTTCATTTTTTTAGGGATTATTTACTACTGGACTTGGTTGGTTTGTTTGCTTGCACCTTTAATGAGACCACATTGACAGCATCCCATGTTACAAAATATTCCCCAAAATATATAACTTTCTTATCAGTTCTATGTTTCTTAAGAAACAGAAGGTACACTTAACATTTTTACTTCCATACAAGTCTTCTATGTTATCCCTTAATTAAGAAGATGGATATATTATTTCATCTTAACTGACTTTAAAACAATGAATAAACTTAGAAAAATTCAATAATTCAAGTTTTAAGTAACCTCAGGACATCTTGAATCCTACCTCCTGCTCCAAGCCATTATTTATGGGTCAGACCAGGTTGCTCAGGGCTTTATCCTCTTGGACCTTCAATGCACAATCTGTCTGAGCAACTAGCACCACAGCTGGGCTGTCTGCATGGTGAAAAAAGGTATTCCCTATACCCAGTCTGAAACTTTTTTTTCAATTTATGCTCACTATCATTTGTCCACTGACTATACACAGCTGCATAAACATTGTCTCCATCTTCTGAATAACTCTCATACAGGCACTGGTGGTTCTTTTAGATCGCCCTCAAAGACATGTTTTCTTTCAAGCTGAACAAGCCCAGGTCTCAGCCTTTCTTCACAGACAGTAGTACCTAGGGTAGGAGCAGACTGGCTAAAACAACATTGTGGATGAGGTCTAACAAGTGCTGAGCAGAGAAGGACAATCTATTCCTCAACCTACTGACTGTGCACCTTCTGATACAGCCCTAGATGCTGTTGGTTGTCTGTGTTGTCAGGGCCACTGCTAGCTCATGCCCAGCTTGCTGCCCACCAGCATCCCCATAGCCCTCCCTGCAGAGCTGCTTCCCAGGCAGGCAGTCCCCAGCCTGTATTGTTACATGAGGTTCTTCCTTTCCAGGTTCAGGACTTGGTACTTGTCCTTGCTCAGTTTCACGACATTCCTGTTGTCTCCAGCTTGCCTATATACATCTGAATGGCAGCCTTGATTTCAAGTTTATTAACTGGTGTTCCAAAAGTGATGGTTAAAAAAACAAAACCCAAACAAACTGTCAATTTAATAAAAAAATAAATCTTATTTTCAAGTTTGAGTGGTTGCTATTGTTTGATTTTCTCTAATGAAAAATGTACCTGCTTTCAGCAAAGAGCTTTTATGAGAATGATATCTTAATCTTTCCAGTTAAAGATGAAAGGGACAATTTACAGACTTAGGTGCTTACTGCACTAGGCTCTTCCCCATAGACCAACAGCTGCTGTGTGAGTCTGATGGGCTGATGCTGACTTTCATCACATCTTGGATCTGACATCTTCTGCAGTCATGGAAGTGAATTTTGCTGCTTCTTCTATTACTGCTCTGAACACTGTCATACTGCATTCCACCTCAGACCTACTGATGAGACAGATCATTTCTACAAGAAGGCAAGTGGAATAAATGAATCTATCACAAAACCATGTTCACATTCTTGAAGCAAGTACAAACAAAGGCTGCTAACATCCAGATCGGTGTAGGTAAAGTGTCACGACTTACAACTACACTTCAGAATCTGTAGCATACCTGAAAGAATCTGTATTTCCCTATCTAATTATCTAGATTTATACATCTACCAGTAAAAGCATATAAGTCTGTCATAGAAAGGTGAGTTTTCAGGAATGATTTGATCTCACTGGAGCACACAGAAAATGAATTAAACAATTGTGGTTCTATCTACATTTTTATTGATTTGGAGTACATTCCATGCTTCATCATATCACATGCTTCCTATCTAAGATTGTACCAGTGACTTACTGCATAATGGACATAATAGCTACCTAGCAAAGGCGTTTTAAAGATTAATATATTCCAGTTTTGTACAATATTCTCAGATTCTGCAATAACCAAAAGCTTATGAGTACATTAGAAAGATGATATAATGCAAGTGGTTTTCTATTCATATGTTTAGTATGCTGGAAAATTAAAATATTTTTGAGCTTTTTTAAACGCTCAAAGACTAAATATGTCTTCAAGATGTGTTTGAATAAGGAGAGACAAGTAAACTAAACATACATGTTAAGTGCATATATGGATGAGAAAGAAAAAATGTCTTTTGGGTGACACTTATGACTGGCATAACAAAAGAAAATGAAGAGGCAGTAAGAGTTCTTGAATAGCTGAGAAATTCTTGCCTTGGACTGATGAATATTTCCATCAGTTTTTTAACTTTTTTTTTTAATGTAAAAAAAAAAAGTTTTATGTTGTTGAATAATATCCATCAAACAAGATATGTGTGGGGTTTTTTGTTTCTTTTTGTTTTGTTGTTGGTTGCTTTTGGTTTATTGTTTGCTGTTTTATTTTCCTTTTAACTGATGTCCCCATTAGTTATTCACTTTCAAAGTTAAAGATTATAAGGGTGGTCTTGATGCCTTGACTTTCCTCTAACTTCTTTTTTCTTCAGCTCTGGGTAGATGTAGATCTTTATCCATTTACCTGTTTGCATCTTCTTATGATCATTTGATCATAATAACAACCAACATAAAAACTATGTACAGATAACTGTAATTCTTCAGTTAGTTCAGTCTCACTTTCATTGCAGCTTAATTAGAGAAGATTCTTCTTCTGGAGCTCTGGAACTGCTCTTCAGTGTGAACTGGTGCATGGCAAATGGGATGATTGAGACATCCACTGCAAAAGCAGGCTATTCATAGTATTATTTATGTTTATTTAAATTAATGTCCTACTACAGCAGAGGGAGTGAGGAGAAATATCTCATTTCTATAAGGCATCATTTTTCCTATGTTAATATCAGATAGTGATGGATTTTCTTTCTCACAGGATTTCATGGATTCCTGAAACTGAGGAAAAAATCTTGAGTTTGCTCATGGTAGAAACAAATTTGCACACTAGCTGCACTAAAGACAGAATTTCACTAAGTGTGAGGAAACCTTTTACTTATCTCCTAAATCATATCAACTTCTTTACTAATCTTGAGTGTATCTATATTTGTCCTTTACAGAGAACAGGTACACTTCTGGAGTTAATCTCCCAGTATTCCTTGCTGACTGTGCTTAGCTCACAGAGCACTCAGCAGCTCTTGCTGAGTGTACAGACTGGTTTCCTTTTTGAATGAAGCTAGACTGGAATTTGCCTTGAATGACAATGTCTAAGATGCTCCATCTACTCAAGGCCATTTGGTCCAAAGGAAATATAGACTAATGTAGTCCACAGACTACAGCTAATCTGAAGTGCCCAGAAATGTTGTGTTCCAGTTCAGTGAACCAGTAACCTGGTTCTCTGAAATGACTATTTTCATAGTATATTTTCATAATACTGTGACTGTGACACACTATTTGTTGATAGAGAAAAAAATATTTCTGATTAAAATATGATACTGTTTAATTTCAGTGATCAGAACTCACAGATGATTATAAGATTTTCACTAGTGTTAAACTAAATCAGTCATTTGATTTAGCTAGGGAAAGCTAGAGGTTTTAATGACACCCATTGTTACTGTATTTAAATACCTCCCATGTGAAATAAACTTCAAACAGTGAGTTCTCTACTGATTTCAAGGAGTTGCCAGACCATACCAGGTTACAGAAATATCTGTTTGTGGCTTGCTTTTATTTATATATACTTATATATAGATATACTTAATTATAAATTAATGCCCACTCAAGATTATTGTGTTTTTTTCTTTGCCTGCATAAGGAAACACAGGCAGGAGAACTGCTTTGTTTTGTTTCTAATTGTATTTCTTGGTGGTTTTCCCTGAAATAAACCTTAGTAACCTAAGTAATTTTTCACTTTATTCCATGATTGACAAACTGAGTAAGGGATCTGAGAATTTTATTATTTTTTAGTGCTTACCAGAAAACTATTTTTCAATTCCATAAAAGAAAAGAGAAAGTGTGCTGCTTCAGAATATTTTATAACTGTTCTCATGTAGAATCAAAATAACACTTCTGGAGATTTTATTTGTGAGAAGGCTGTAATAGATACTATCTCAGCCTACCCAACACCCAGACAATAACCCACTGGCTAGAACATTTAACTTGAGTGTGGGAGTAACTGATCTGCTTGTCTGTGACAGATTAGACTCCCACAGACTCCATCCCACATATCAAGCAAGCTTCTTGCTCACCAAACTATAGCATCAGCCTTTTTTAAAATGTCAAATTCTTCTCTTGCATGTCTTCCCTTCTATAAAATCAGCTAAATGGAAGACTAACTCTACAGTATGGTGATTGTGGATGATTTGTAAGAAAAGGAGCTATATTCCAATATCTGTTCTATCTGATTCAAAGTGGAGATTAGATTTTAGCCTTTCTATGTTCCTCAGTATTTGTGACTTTTTTTTCCTCCTGAAAATGTTCTAGCCTGAAACAATGAGTTGAAACATTTCAATGCAATGGTCCTTACATATTTTTTTATTATCCTCTTTTTTTAATGGGAGGAAAAATGTTGGTTTCTTTAAAGCTACCTCTTTCCTTTTATGGGCTGCTGTGATACCTGTTTCATATCATTGCCTGACAAAATGTAATCCACAGACATCATTCCTGCATTATTTTGTAATGTTTCAGCAATGGTAAGCTTATGAATGTGAATATACTTGTGCCATTCTCTCCAGAAGATAATTAGATCTGTGCTAATAACATAAACTAGAAGCTTTATGAAAATATGCAAGTGATTACTCTAAACACCATTAACTGGTATGTGTACCACAACAAATTTTATATCCTGAAATGTATACTAATAAATAGAAATGTGATTAAAATATAATGTTTATAGTTAATATCATAGAATAGCAAGCTGTAAGGGACCTCAAGGATCATCTGGTCCAACTTTTCATGGCAAAAGCACAGTATAGATAAGATGGCCCAGCACCCTATGGCCATCTTAGAAGTGTCCAATGTTGGGGAAAATATGTTAGCAAAGGGGCATTCTGTGACAAAATGCACATAAATAGGAAAGGACATAAGAAAGTTAATGAAAAGAGACACTGAACAAAAGCTCTTCAAAACCAAAACATTTAATAATAGAAGAATGCAAGTCAATCAAAATGTATTTCTACAAAATATTGTATCGACGCTAATCAGAAAATGAAAGAGAGAGACAAAAAAATTCATAACTAAACACTGTCAAATACGTTAATGCCTAGTAAGTTAAATGCACGGAAGATATGTAGAACACACAGAATTAAGACAAATTGCACAGTCCTGCAATTGTCATCCCTGGTTTCAACACACTGGTAACTGTCAGGAGAAAATGAAAATCAACCAGGATTAATGGTTAAGGCAAATAAAAGTAATATTAAATAATGATGAAACTATGTGTAATTCTTTCCAAATTACCCACTGTAGAATGTTGCTTGAAATGGCCTTGAGACAGCTAGCTGAGATGTGCTTCAAGTATAACTATACAATACAAAAAAAAAAAAAAAAAAGAAAGAAAAAAAGAAAAAAGAAAAAAAAGTGGTAAATTGTCACCAGTTTAAGTTCAGAGAAACATAAGAGAAGCCAGTTTCTGCACACAGTTAAATTGGAAAAGAAAAGAAGATGAAAAATCACCATTCAAAGGGAACTAACTAGTATGTTGACTGCAAACATGGGCAATGGTAAATGCCATGCCAAAGCGCTACAGTTTTTCTTCCATTTAGGAGGTTTTTGAGGTAGATGGGGTGTTCCCCGACCCAGGGAAGCCTGAGGAAGGAAGGAGACACCCGGCAGATCTCGGCATCCCTCATGGGAGAGACTGAGAGGGTGATATGGCTGGGGGCATTCCCAGAGAAACCACGGGAGATTTAAACACAGTGAAACTGGAAGCAGTGCTCAGACAGCTTCATTCTCACTTGTTGGTGTGTGGCAAGCAGGTTGCGTGGGCGGGTGGTGTACAAGGAGTCTGTGCAGAGTGCAGCAGTCTCAGGCAGACAGGTTGGAGATGGTGTCCACTCAGGCAAAAGTGGTAAAATTTTCTAAAAAGGATGCAGTAACCCAGACAATGCTGCCACAGAGGCATGTGGCTGACCAGGTCCTTGGCTGCAGGGAATGCCACAGTTTATGTCCAGTACTGGATGACAGCATTAACAGCAGGTGTGCAAGGTGCGACCTGGTAGATGACCTGCTTTGCATGGTGACTAAGCTACAGGATGACATTGAGAGGTTAAGAAGTATCAGAGAATCTAAGGAGGAGATAGACTGGTGGAGCCATACTCTACCATTGCAGAGGAAGGTACACCAGAAGACAGAAGAAAAAATGAGCCCTCTATCTTCCTGCCACCAGGCTAACAATAGCAAGCAAGATGAGGGAATGTGGAAGCAGGTTCCTGCTTGGGGTCACAGGCGCCCTCCTTCCCTTCCTATACCACCCCCTCAGATACAATTACAGAATAGGTATGAGGTTCTGGAGGTGGAGGGGCAAGCTAACGATGACACAGATGACAGTCCATTTGGGTTGAAGGAGCGGCCCGCGGCAAGACGGCCTACTTGTATGACCTCTTATATTAAGGAAATGAGAAGAGTAGTTGTCACCGGTGACTCCCTCCTCAGAGGAATGGAGGGCCCTATGTGCTGACCAGACCCAACCCATAGGGAAGTATGCTGTCTCCCTGGGGCCCGGGTAAGAGACTTTACAAAGAAGATTTCTAACTTCATAGGCCCCTCTGATTACTACCCATTCCTGATCTTTCAGGTGGGTAGTGACAAAATTGCCATACAAAGTCTGAGGGGAATCAAGAATAATTTTAGGGCACTGGGGAAACTAATCCAGGACTCGGGAGCCCAAGTAATCTTTTCATCCATCCTGCCAGGCACACAGAATGATGAGGGAAGAAATTGGAGAATCTCAGAGATTAACACCTGGCTCCAGGGTTGGTGCCACCAACAGAACTTTGGATTCTTTGACCATGGCTTAGTATACACGAATGAAGCCTGCTGGCAGGAGATGGGGTACGCATATCTAAGCATGGGAAAAAGATCTTCTCGCAGGATTTAGCAGCCCTCACTGAGAGGGCTTTAAACTAGAATCAAAGGGGGAGGGGGATAAACCCAGGACTGCTAAAGATAAGACTTGGGGGGACATACCAGTGTTTGAGGCAATATACATGACTTGGATCAAGTGCATGTATGCCAATGCTCATAGCATAGGCAATAAACAGGAAAAGTTAGAAGCTATTGTATACCAAGGAAGCCATGATATAATTACCATGATGGAAATGTGGTGGGATGATTTGCATGACTGGAGTGCTGCAGTGGATGGCTGCAGGCTCTTTAGAAGTGATAGGCAAGGAAAGAGAGTTGAAGGGGTAGCATTACATGTTGAGTGTTCTGACTGTCTTGAATTCAATGTTAGACACACCAAGGTGCAAATTCTGTGGATAAAGATGAAGGCCAACGAGGCTGATATCCTGGTGGGAGTCTGCTGCAGACCACCCAACCAGGATAAAGACACTGATGAGACATTCTTTCAACAACATGGAGATGTCTCACGTTCACTAGCTGTTGTGCTTGTGGGAGACTTCAACCTACCAGATGTCTGCTGGAAGTATACCACAGCAGAAAGGGGTCAGTCCAGGAGGTTTCTGGAATGTGTGGATGACAACTTCCTGTTGCATCTGGAAAGCAAGCCTATCAAAGGTAGTGCCCCACTAGACCTACTATTTACAAACAGGGAAGGGATAGTGGAAAATGTAGTGGTTGGAGGTCCTCTGGGGCACAGTTGACCATGATGTGATAGAATTTTCAACATGTAGGGAAGTTAGGAGGGCCATCAGTAAAACCTCTACCTTGGACTTCCAGAGGGCTGACTTTGGTCTACTCAGGACGCTGGTTTAGAGAGTCCCTTGGGAAGCAGCCCTGAAAAGCAAAGGGTCCCAAGAAGCCTGGGTATACTTTAAGAATGAAATTATGAAGGCACAGGAGCAGGCTGTCCCTGTGTGCCAAGAAAATGAGCCAGTGGGTTAGAAGACTGGCCTGGTTGATCAGGGAGCTTTTGCAGGAACTCAGAAGAAAAAAAACAGTGTATCAACTTTGGAAGAATGGGCAGGTGAACCAGGAAGCATTTAAGGACATTGCAAGGTCATGTAGAAAGAGAATTAGAGGTGAAAATGCTCAGTTGGAACTTAATCTGTCCAATTCTGTCAAGAATAATAAAAAGTGTTTTTATAAATACATTAATAACAAAAGGAGGGCCAGGGAAAATCTCCATTCCTTACTGGATGAAGGGAGCAACACAGTAATGAAAGACAAGGAAAAGGCTGAGGTGCTCAATGCCTTCTTTGCCTCAGTCTTTAACAAAAAGACTGATATCCTCAGGGCAACTGGGCTTCCGAGTTGGTAGGCAGGGATGAGAAGCAAAATATCCCTCCTGAAATCCAGGAGGAAGTAGTTAGTGACCTGCTGTGCCACTTAGAGTTGGCACAAGAGCTGGCTAAGCCTCTCTCCATCATTTATCACCAGTCCTGGCTAACCAGGGAGTTCCCTGATGACTGAAGGCTGGCCAATGTGACGCCCATCAACAAGAAGGGCCACAAGGAGGATCCAGAAAACTATAGGCATGTCAGCCTGACCTCGGTGGCTGGCAAGGTTATGGAGCAGATCATCCTGTGTGCCATTAATCGGCACATACAAGGCAACAAGGGTCTCAGCCCCAGCCAACATGG
>JANHGN010007700.1:14328-32522 GCA_024605025.1 Megaceryle maxima | reverse complement strand
GAAATTTACTTGAAAAAAAACCCCAGAACTTCTATAGGAAATTTAACAGGGAAAAGAAAATGCATCTAAATCACTAAATCATGCCTCAGAATGAAATGTCACTTCGGAACAGCGCCCACAATATCACTGTCCATATGAGGATGGAACCATCAGTGGTCTCACAGACCAGTTCTGTCCGTATTAAAAAAAAAAACCAAAAAACAAACCAAATTCAGACACCAAACAACACAGCAGATGTGCGCTTTGTCATGGATATAGTTCCAGTTTCACTGGCACCTCACAATTAGCAAAACCAGGGAACACTGTTGGAACTAGAGATGCAAAAGTAAAACAAATGCTGCATAGGAACATACCAGGTACTCTGGGGTTTGCTTCATTCCTCCTCCCTTTTAGTAGCTAGATGCAGTGTCTCGGTACAGGGATGTATGTGGACAGTCCACTGTGGTCCTCTTCAGGATTCTGTGTTTTCCTGCTTGTTGCAGCTACTTCTACCAAGAGAGTTGTACAGTACTACTTCAAGCAAGTTCATAGAGCAGACTCCTCTGGCAGAATACAGAAAGCTGCCCAATAATTGGTATTATGAATTCCACACTCACAGTGTTCTGCAAGTAGCTTTTGGATGGAAGGCTGATGAGTGATGTACCACACAGAGCTCAGTGAAGGAGAACCTGTGGCACAGCTGCTGCTGGCCACAGCTTTGTTTAACTGGGGTATTGCACAAATTCTCTCCAGCACAGTAATGGAATCAGAATGTATAGTTAGATGAAAGTAAAAATCTTTATTGCTAAGTCAGCTGAAAAGTTGATGCAAAAATATTCTTCCTTCCTGGACTGCTCTGTACATCTGAATAGAGAATCAATGGAATAGTGTTTTCCAGCAATCTTACATTATTTGCCTCTCCAAAGCAATACGAACATAGGCCACAGTGCTCAAGGTGCATTCATTTGACAGCCTACTCCCATACATGATAAAACCAGAGATTATTACAGATGCATGCTAGAGTGGGATACAGAAAATATCTGCCTTCTTAAAACAAAAAACATGAAAAAAGGTTATTTTGTACACAACTGGTACACTGTGATATTTCTTTAACATGCACTGGGTCATGAGAGTCAAGTTAAAAAAAGAAAAAATCACTTTCTAAAATGTGGAAAAAAAAAAAAAAAGGGGAAAAAAATACACTTCAGTCTTCAGACAACAGTGGAACAGCAGATGACAACTGCACAAAACCAAAGAGGTGAACTTACTGCCTGAAGAAGGCTTTTGGTAAGTGGCACGAAAGCCATCACCACCCAGAAGGAGTGCAGAAGCTCCTGAAGTCCAAGGGCTTAAGTGCGGCTGAATGTCCTGCATTCAGAAGGATTTCAGGCCTCACAGCAGCCTGTCCCCAGGAAAGGAAAACACTTGCTCCTTTTTGGAACGGGATTTTACCCTCCCATCTAGCTGAGGATTCTGATCTGGTCCCAGCAATCTGTGGCACTGCCTCCACCAGGCCTGTTCCTTGTGCTGGGAGCACTTTGGGAGGCTATCCCTTACCTGTAATACTTGGGCCTCAACTATTTGTCACTGAATATAAACTTTATGGGTTCCTTTTGCAGACAGCCTTTCTGGACAGGAAATAGAGTACCTATTCTCAGTGAGCATGCTCATCAGCAGAGACAGAATTACTGGAGATGGGAGAAACCAACTCACCAGCCTAACTTGACTGTGGCTGCACGGAGCATAGCAGGTCTGGTATTGCTCAGCGGGGACAAGAGATCCTGAGGACCCCAAGCTGAGAACCTCTTAATAGCAAGTCTGTTAACAAAAGGGACACTCTTAGTGATGTGGCTCTGTAGAAAAGATGCATCTGTGCAAGAACCACATAGAAAAATCAGGGAAGAGACCAGAGAACAGGAAGATAACTGGGAAAACACTTTATATCCCCTGCTATAAGTCCTTCACTAGACTTGCCCATTCATACCTGTTCCACCTACAGCAGTGCTCCCAGGGAGCTTGAAATCTAAGGTGGTGTTAATAAGGTGAGGAAGACAAAAGAGAGGCTTCCTGCCTCTAGGAAAGCAGGAAAACAAAAGGTGGTGGTGGAGCACTCAGGCTGTGCTGCCCAGAGTAAGACAAACAGTTCATACTATCAGCTTAATCAGAGAAAGCCATGGACTCTACTAAGTGTAAGAGAACAAACCATGTTCTACCATGACAGTTCACACCCATAGAAAAGGACCTGGAGGCATTAAACTCCCTTTCTCCTTTAAACCCAGAAACAACTCTGGAGAAAAAGGCTAAGCAGGAATTACTCACAACCCACTCTGCCACTACTGTGAAGAGGAGCAGCTCAGAAATCTGTGTGCTCCATTGCAGAGCTTTTTTATCACTTAGTCCTTCCACACTGAGCTACATAGAGCCATTCATGACTAACTTCCTGCGGCACTGCCAACTCCCATACTGGTTCAGACACAAGGACACACTGGGTTTTCCACATCAGTGCAAGAAATAGAGACCTGATTTGCATTAACATCTGCCACTCTCCTAGTGCAAGGTTTGTCAGTCTTCTCAGCGAGAAGAGTGTATTTCTGAATCGATCCCATACTGGACAGGGACTGCTTTGCAGTCCTGTCAGGTATCAGAAGGTGCTAGGCTGGACACAGATATTTGGTACAATTATCACCAGTGACAGAATTTAAAGTTACAGTCAAATACATTGTGATGAGCCTTTTCTGCATACTTACCCAAAGAGAACATGAAAGAGGTTTTAGCTTTTGACTCTTTTGTGTTGCTGTTTCTCTGCCTAAGGGATTCAAATGCTGCTTCTTCTGTAATTCTAAGAATTAGCTCCCCCCCCATTTCTAAATGGAACATACATTTAAACAGCCAAAATTTGTGAGTTTCAACTTTGGAACAAGTTGGGTTGTTTTATGATTTCGCTGTACCTAGCACAAGGTGCAGTCTAAAATGTTGCACTGTCATACATGATACAAAGATGGGGTTTTTTTCCTAGTGAGAAGAAATTCAAGGTGCTTTGAAATCTCAGTAAAACTCCATTAGATTTTGTCGAAGATTGATAATTACAGGATTCCACAAGTAGTGTGCACAGTATTTTCTTCTGAGCAAGACCTGAATTTGATTCAAAAATATACAACTCAAGCCACTCAGAGCTCTTGAGAAGAAACTCAAGTTTTCTTCATAAATATAATTAATAAAGAAGGCACTAGCCCACATTACAGCCAGGATTATTGCACCACTGACATGACCGGGCAGCTGCTGTCCAGCTCTCCAGATCTGCATGCTACAGGGGCAGTGGTCTCTTCATGACCCTTACACAAGAAGACAACATAGGCAGCCAACTTAGGTACTGCACCAAAAATCCTCATGGAAACACAATGTATCTGCTGAGTGCAGACTGGGCAGTTCACCAGTAGTGGGACTGTTTTAATCATGTTTTCCAGTGCTTATAAAGATGTTACTAAGGTGAAAAGTTCTAATTTTCCTTTTGCATTGAAAGCTAAGCAGAAACAAGTATGCTTTCACCTTGTTTACTATCAAATTGGGCATGTATCATGAAATGCAGGTTGCTGTGGATTTGGAACATGACTCCTATTTTCAGAGACAAGCAAAGGTGCTGTAGCTGACAGGACAGAGGTTTATGTTGGTGGAACAGAGCGCTGAACACTTGCCCAGCATATGAGGGGCAGCCCCATTGCTCACTAGCCTTTCAGCAGCATACCACTGCTTACAAATTGGTTTCCTCTTAGACCAAGTACCTCACTGAAACAAGCACATGCTCCTGGTTTCATCCCACATCTTCTGGATACAGGAAGCCTCTGCTGTGAAGCACCCATGACGGAGGTGGCCAAGCTGCTGCTGAGCAGGGTCTGTGCTCGGCAGCTAGAAGCACTAACTCTACAAGTTACCTTAATCAACCAGTCCAGAGATGATCATTCTTAAGCTCCAGGTAAAATGCATCAGTAGACACCTGCTTATCACTCAGCTGTGTATTTTCTCATCCCGTATAGGCTGATCCCACTGTAATCTGCACTCTACCCTGCACAAGTGCTCATCAGAACACTGGTACCCTGAGTCCTCCACTGCTCTAATGATATTCATTGGGAAAAGCCCCCCCCACACCTGCTGTGGAGTGCTCTCTCCCCTAACCCTAATTAATAAAGTGCTGGGCCGAAGAGGAGAAGAACAGTGTAAGTGCAATCAATAAAAGTGCTTGCAATTAATGTAGGAAACCATTCTTGGGTCAGCTTCATTGCAACTGGCTGTATTCGTTCAATGAATAACAAAGTCAGGTGCTGGGGGGGGAGGGGGTGGGCTGCATCAGAAATACTCACAGGACTCCAAACACTGAACACTGACATCTCAGCAGCCTCCTCACCCCCCACCTCCCCATACATATGCCAGTGCCTTTCCTGTGGAGCTGGCAGAACCTCGGGGTTCAAGGAGCTACAGGCAGGTGTTAAAACACCTGCCTTCTTCCTAGGGCTTGGATAATTCCCAGGCAGTCCCTAACACAGAACTCAGCTGCTAGTCTGAGTGCTCACAGAAAAACTGAGACTCTACAGTGAAAAGTGGACAGCCCAGACCCTAGCACTCCCAGTTCTTCCTTTACTCCCTTAAGGAAGCAGCAGATGCCTGTACTCCTTGCAGGTCCCAGCTCCCCTTGAAGGGCAAGACAACCCTCATGGGACAGAGCTTCCTGGGACAATGTGGGAGTAATACTTGTAGGGTTACAAAGCCGTGTCAAACTCCTCTGGCAGAGTCGCTGCATGTTCGTCTTTCTGGTCCTGATCTGCTCCATTCTCCTGCTGCTGCTTAATTTGTTCCTTCACTTCCTCCTCCAGATCAGGTGGCACCACAAATTGATCTTCTGGCTCCATCTGTGACGGAGCAGCAAAATAGCCTGTCTTCTTCTTGGGTGCCTCTGTGGCTACCTCAATGAGATTGAGGCTCTCCTCCAGAGGCACTATGGAGCCATTGGAAAGCTTCTTTCCATAGAGACAGCATGTGGAAAGAGATTTTTGCAGTTCACACTTTTCCTTGACCCCTCTCTGCACAGTGTTGCTGTTTACACTGTTCTGTCTCCGAATGATGAGGACAAGCCCAGAGTCATCCTCTGGCCCCAGAGCAGAGGAGCTGTGGTCTGCGGCAGGAGGTTCAAACTCCAGGCCTTTTCCTTTACAGCAGTGGATGTCCACCTCTACCTCCACTTTACTGCCATTTGTCATTACACCTTCCACGGGCTGCTCATCGTCACTATCCAGACCATTATCAGACTGGTTGCTAGAGAAAGTGGCACTAGAAGGCTGGCGCTGAAAGATGCTTGAAGGAGGCACAGGATGTAGGCTGCAACGTCGCTCTTGTCGTGGTAGCAAACTGCCATCAAGGCCAACAGCACTGTGTTCATCTGAAGCAGTAGAGCCCACCTCACTGCTAACCTCGGAAGCAGACAGCTCGCTGCTGAACTCTGAAGCGATTCCACTGCTAGAGGAAGGTGTTGCTGGCTTGGTGGTGATAGAACTAAATCCCCCAGGACCTGGCAGAGTGAGGCCATGCATCTCACATGTGCAGCTGTCATCACTGATGTTCAGACACACCACCATTGCACCTACATTGTCTTGGCAACCGTAGCTTTGGGCTAAAGTGCAGAGTTTCTTCGCAGCAGCCAGTGGGTCATGTAGGTGGCGTATGGCTGAGACAGCCTCTGTATAGGAAAGGTGTTCCCAGAGAGCTTTGTTCCCTAGAAGCAGCAGCTCATCTTGTACAGTCAGGGGAATGGAACTGACATGCGGTTTGGGCAGGATCCAAGGATGCAAGTAGGTGCAGCCCAGCATCCGAGTACAGCAAGTCACACCATTGACCTTATTGTCCTGCAGACAAGAGAAACAAGCCAGTAGTGTTAAATCTGCTATTAGGTCATTTGGAGAGCAGTCTTTCCCCTGCCCATATGCTAGTTTGGGACCTTGAGAAATGCTAGTACAGAGCAATAGTAAAGGATGAAGGGATCTAGGTCCAGGTACCGCAGCACAGACATTCACTGCGCTGGATCATCAGATACACTAATTGCCCATCATCCATGCTGGCAATAACACACTTTTATTCCACAAGACTGTCATATTCTGAAGAACTATAGCAAACTATTTTGAAATATGCAGCTAGACTAACTGCAGCACATTGATCAGAGAGTCTTACTCGTGAGTCTCACACCAAACATTTTTTCGGTATGAGCGAGATAGTGGCTTCTTACTTTCTCATTGCAAAGCAGATTATCATAGAATAGCTTGAATTGGAAGGGATCTTAAAAAGATCACCTAGTTCCAATGCCCCTGACATGGGCAGGATTACTTCCCACTAGACCAGGTTGCTCAGAGCCTCATCCAGCCTGGTCTTAAACACTTTCAGACATTAAATCATTTCTGTCTATCTACTGAACTATTTCTCTCTTTATTAACAGATAACTGCATTCTGAAGTGTGGATTTCTCATCTCTTCACTGATAACATATTTTCCCATTCTTTGGGACTTGCCTGCTGTTTCCAAGATTTTAGACAGTCAAGCTTTAGAGAGTTCTCCAGAAATCATTTTACTTTTGCATAAAACTGGTGAACATTTCTATCTTTTTCTCCATTAAAATTTTTACCAGTAATATACCCTATATTTGTGTTCTGCATGTCTCAAGGGCCACTAATCCTGTACTTTCTCTGAGCGAAACATAGAAGAAATCCAAAGCAAGGTAACTGGAGTCCTACTTCTCAAGATACACCAAAGATGTTTTGTGTATTTTGAGACAAGATGACTTCCCAGGGCCTGCTCTGTTTTTTCAGTGGCTCCTCCATGCTCAGTCAAGTTATGCACAGTATTGACTGGAACAGGCTTCCCAGGGAATTGGTTGAATTGACATCCCTGGATGTATTTAAAGGCCCTTTAGATATGGTGCTCAAGGATATGGTGTAGTAGTGGCCCTGGCAGATTTAGATAATGGTTGGACTCTATGATCTTAAAGGTCTTTTCCAACCATCACGATTCTGTGATTCTGGATCTTCCTCTCCTTTAGCTCCACACCTATCTTCTTTCTTCCCTCTCTCCCCAAGCCATCACTGGCATCCTGTACCTATAGTTCTCAGGCCGTAACGGGTGTTTAGGAACATGTAATTCTGAATACCTAATCAGCAAGGGAAGCAGAGCAGGAAGCAACAGACAAGTCACTCGAACACCTTCATGCCATCCTCTTCCCTAAAGTATTGTGTGGGCAGCAGAGCACCAAGCTTTTACAGGATGGTAGAAGCTGAAGTGAGGAGGGTCCATACCAACCTCTGTTATAATGGCTTTTTGCTCCTTGACTCTCTTGGCTTCTTCTGAACATTGTTCAAGGCTGAAGACTTTGGAGAGTGGCAGTGGTTTCCCACTTCGGCACAGAATGGCTTGGCACGTCCCAACATTGGCCACCGTCAGAGAAAAGTTGCTGGCTGGATCAGCCACATCATGACGAATATAGCAAAGGACAGCAGAGGAACCCAGCTTCTGCCCAGCCATCCCCAGCTTCCTGTTGGAGAAGAAGGTGTAGGAAGGCTCCAGACTCCAGTGACATACATTCTGGAGGGCTGCCTCACCCCACCTAACACAGTAATTGATATACCTATGCAGGTCCCACCAGGACCAGCTTGCTCACTGTCCTACCTGTGGGAGACCAAGAAGGTGTTGGACATGAACATGGTGTCTGACTGCTGTACCTCCTCCAGGAGCACATCGGCCATGGTGCACTGCAGCAAGCGTGGCAGCTCTTCATTCTTATCACCATCAAACATGCCATATACAGCCTCTACCCCCTCTGCAAAGCTTCCCAGTGCCAGGGATGACACACACAGCCTGTTTGAAAAGCATACAAGCAAAATTACCACGTCTCAAAAGATTATAGGGTCCCAAAGCCACAGCCAACAGACACCTTGCCTTGAGTGCTGTTCTCATAGAGCAGCAAAGCCACTGTCCCTACATTCACTGCCCTATGAGATGTACAGGTGCATTTTACTGTTGGAACTCCCAAGTTCTCCTTGACCACACTTGGGAGAGGGCAATGAGCACAGCTGGCAAGAGAAAGAAAGGGTGGGAAGTAAAGTCCAAGCATCCCAGGATAAGCATGAAAACTGAGAGAAAGGACAATGTGGAGACTTGAGTTACCAAGACTTAGCAAGAGGTCTGGAGAGACAAAGGTACAGATGAGGTTTTGAGCAAAACACGTCTGCTTGGGTGCTTAGCAGTGCACTCCACCTAGCACCCTGAGCAAAGTGTCAGCATCCATCAGACCACAATACTCACTTATTTCTTTGGCCTGCCATCTCAGCTACTCCGTGACTCCAGAAGGCAGAAGTCAGTGCTGAGTCTGCTGTGAGGGAGGGTTTAGCATCAATCTTCAGTGTAGTAATGTGACTACAGAGAGAGAAGAACAAAAGTCATTCTCTCCTAGAACCTGCTAAACAGTTTGTGGCCAAAGGACCTTGTCTAGTCTATAGACTTTTAGACAAAAGCCTGTGGAAAGAACTGCACCAAGGAGAGGCATTTATGGTCTTGGCCTTCTGGAGATGTCTGGCTGCTTATGCGAGAGACAGCTGGGAGAACCTCAAACCTCCTGAGGAACTGTTTCCTTGCTCTGATGATTTGGACCCAGACTTTTCCCTTCCTAGAAGATAGAAAACTTCAGCTGCCTTAGGCAGGGAACATTATAACATTATGCAGTGCTGTGATACATACTTTACTATCTCATTTCCCCTCCTGGGAAAGGCTATTTTTCCCTGTGCAAGTCACTACTGGGTCAGTGTCTCCACAGCTCACCTGAAGATCTCCAGTGTCTTGTGTTCTAGCACCAGGTTTGTGTTTCCACTCAGGTCCAACTCTTGCAAGGCACCTGGCAGTGCCTCAGGGATTAGGATTTCAGTTAACTCATTGCAGCTCAAGTCCACAAACTGCAGTATCAAAAAACAAAACAAAACAAAACAAAACAATCACAAAAAAAAACCACCACAAACCACCAAACAAAAAAACCCCACAACAGCACAATGACAAAGAAAGTAGTCCCTGTTTTCTCATGTCATCAATTACTCCAGTGCTTCTTTCAACCGTCATATGACCCCACTACTTTTTCTATCTCACAAACAGATCATGAAAATGGGTCTGGCCCAGTAGAAGAACAATTTATAAGAAGCAAATACTTATAAAGTGCAATAGCCAGGACTCCAGTAATGAAAGATCACCCTGAAGTAACAGAGGACTATATATACACACCTGCCTAGCTATATAACACTCCCTACTGCTCAAGTGGTAAACCAGAAACACACCAAGTTGGAAACAGATGGTAAAGATCAATGAGAGATGCGTCACCTTTGATCAGCTGAGAAAGGCAACCAATCTAGAATGCACATTCTGTGCCTTCTTCTCTGGTTGATCAAGAAAAATGCTGACATCTCCAGTTCCTCTCCTAGCAGTTACTCTTCATTCTCCAACCCAAAGTTTCCCCTGGTAGCTCTTTATTTTCTCTGTAACAGTACCTGAATACGGGGCAAATGCAGGATCTCTGGAAAGATGCTGATTTCATTAGAGTGTGCAATAAGGGTATGAAGTAGCTTGCAGTTTGACACTGTTGTAGGAATTGTTTTCAGTTTGTTGCCACTCAGATTCAGCTCTTCCAAGTGCTCCAGTTTACTAAGTTTGCTGAAAGGAAAATAAACAAATGATGTATCATATTGGCAAGAACTTGTCACTTTCTCTGAACCTGCAGATAAGGTATCCATAGACACTGCCCTTTATGAGCTGCACTTCTAATTTATTGATAGGAAACCAAAAGTCCCAAGAGATGCTTTAATAAGAGCTCAGGGTCCCCAGGCTTTGCCTGGATTTATACAGACAGATCCCTTCACTCCTAACTTTTAAAGCACTAAAGCAGAAGATTGTAGTGTCTTAATTTTAAAACTGGTAAAAAACCCTAAATTGTGTCAGTGTACTTTGTAGCAATAAACAGATTTATGTGAAAGTGATTGTTCAGCCTGACCAGTAGCAAGAAGAATCATGGCAATGCTTGTACAGATGCAATCAATAGCTGACATAATTAAAAAAAAAAAAAAAAAAAGAAAATCCCTTAGATTTTTGTGCTAATGTAGCTAAATGTACTGGTTTTTATATGACTTCAGCTGATACAGAAGTCCCCCAGTATAGCACTAACTCTCTTACTATATTCCAAAGAAAACATATTTCATACCCCAAAACTAGACTGCAGAAGCTACTAAAAAGTAATAATGAATTAAGAGTTCAGTGTAGGCCCTTCTAATAGGGGAGGCACTTTTGATTCAATGACAGTTAGTAGATCAGTGATTAGTAAGAAAAACAGATACACACTCACCAAACCATACCTGGCAAAATTTGCAGATATGGTAGAATCTCAGTCTGAACATACAGTGATATTAACTATTCAGTATCACAAACTTACCTTAAGAGCGCATGACTTAAATTAGCTAAGTAATGTTATGCACATGGCAACTTGTACAAGTCACAATTAGAGAGGGGACAATCCTCAGAGACAAGAGTCTAAACTAGGCGCGAGTCAGATGAACAGGTACTTGAACAGAACAGTGTATACAGATGTCACCAGAAGGGCACTCAAGTAGATGCTTACAACCAACATTACCTGCTTATGATTTTCAGTAGAGCGGTGTCCAAGTTCTGCTGCCTACATAGCCACAAAAGCATTGAGAATTTGGAAATCATTCAGAGTAACCCTCCCCACATCCTGAGAAACTAAAAAGGTTGTGTTTATCCTTATGCATAGACAGCTGAAGGTTTCTTGAGCTACACCTGGAAAATCATTGAAAGGGACCTTTAAAGGTCATATAGTCCAACTCCCTGCAGTGAGCAGGGACATGTTCAACAAGATCAGGTTGCTCAGAGCACCAGCCAACCTGATCTTGAACACTTCCAGGGATGGGGCATCCACAACTTCCCTATGCAACCTATTCCAGTGCCTCACCACCCTCATCATGAAAACATTTCTTCCTTATCTCCCATCTAAATCTGCCCTCTTTCAGTTTAAAACCCTTGCTCCTTGCCCTGTCACTGCAGGCCTTGGTAAAAAGTCTCTCTGTACCTTTCTTATAAGCCTCCTTTAGATACTGAAAGGCTGCAACAGGGTTTCCCCAGAGCCTTCTCTTCTCCAGGTTGAACAACCCCAACCATCCCAGCCTGTCCTCACAGGAGGGGTGTTCCAGCCCTCTCATCATTTTTGTGGTAAGCCAATCAACTGCACCACAAAAAACCCCACAACAAACAAAAAAACCAAACCAAACCAACAACAAAAAAAAACCCAGCCCAAACCAACCAACCAAATCTGATATTTCTAGCATTCGTATTAGAAAGACAGTGTGATATACAGGTAAAAAGAAACAGATAAATAATTCTCACTGAAAAATAGGATGCAGGCTTATATAACTGGGAGCAATTGGAATAACTCAGTAGGAACACATGGGAATATGCAGCCTCTTAAGTTTCTACACTGACCATAGATTTATCTCTATTTCAACTTCAAATTGTAAGCCTGGTGCATTAATTAATGGCTGAAATTGTATGACCTGTATTGGGCAGGAGTTCAGACAAGTCTGGCTGAGGGCCTTCTGGCAAGACTGAAAAGTGAAAATGCATCACAATGAGCTGCATGCCAGGAGCACTGAGGCTGTGAAGAAACACTGTCCCTATTCACGCACACACATCCACCACACCTAGAGGGACAGGAACCACTGCAGACAACAATGCCCTGTGCCAGCCCCCTTCACATGCCATTTGTCAGTATGCACACAGGAATGGCAGACTTTTGTCCGCAAGCCACAGGGAGAACATCTTGTTTTGACACTGACTGACATACAATCGCAGTAAGGCAGGCAACATCCTCCTGGTAAGCACCATCTTGCCCATCAGCCGCACGTACTTACCTTGCGGGGAAAGTCTGTAGGTTGTTGTTTGCCAGATGCAAGATCCGCAGGCTCGGGTGTCCCACCAAGACAGGGATGCACTGGTCTGTGAGGTTATTATTGGTCACATAAAGCAGCTGCAGCATGCTCAGACTCTCCCCTGCACAGGCAGAGGGCAAGGACTCCAGGCTGTTTGCAGATGCATTCAGGTACCTGAGGCTAACCATAGCAAGTGCAAAAAATCAGACTTCGTATCCTCTAAACCTCTCTATTAACAGCAGTTAACAGCAGAAAAAGGAGCTATACAAATGCCAGTGTGGACAAACCAACAGCTTTAGAAAGAAGTCCAGAGCACACAGTGCAACATCCCTACTTACTTTAATATTTATGAGTCTACTAATGACTTATTAGCTGTATAGCACTGGATGTGCACAGCATTTTACTGTTAACAGTGAGTAGTGAAGAGCCTGTGGAGGGGCTGGGTAATACTGGTGGAAGCAGACTATGTAAATTCTTACTCAGAGTCTTTCAAAGAAGGGGTAACTAATGTCTGAATAGATAAGCTATGAAGGTTTGTTGATTTGTAAGGGTGTCTCTCGCTGTTCTCCAATGACCTTACATACTTTCTGCTGTGATACCTGAAAATCTATATGGCTTATTTCCTTTGCACCTGAATTTATTCATACTTTTACAGACAAAGCTCTTCAGGCAATAACATGATCTTGGAAACAGCTGCAACTGAAGCTAATTCTTCAGTTGGCTGTTGGGTTAGGCAAGCCTCTGTTTTCCTGTAATTAAACAGTAATATGGACTGATTCCCTAAAATCAGTTTGACGACTTCCCTTATGGCACCTGAATTACCTTCTCATAAGGTGCACACCTCATTATCTCTTATGCAAATGGCACCTCACAAGGACAGAGACGTGGATGCCACTACCAGCCTTTACAGTTCCAGAGATTAATGCAGACAAAAGACGCTCAGTACTGCCACTTACTTCAGAGCCTTGACAAAGAGCATCTCTGGCAGTTTAGTCAACAGGTTGTGCTGAACATCCAGCACCTCTAGTGGAATGTGTTCTAGAAGAGGTGGAAGGCTCTGCAGAAGGTTATGCCCCACCATCAATTTTCGAAGGCTCAAGCTGCTGAGGATCCTAGAAAGACACATGTTTTTATGTATCAGCTTGGTTCACTCCTCTTCACATCTTCAGAGTGGGAAAAGGTAGTATTTAATCTGTTACAATTTGACTGTACAGAAGAAAAAAATTAAGACACACAGATCCATAAAACATAACAACAACAAAGCAGAAAAACACACATGCTAAAGTGCCTCAGTCACTCTGAATGCTTGGAAGAGTAGTTATATTTCTCTCTCTGATACCGCAGATCGGTAACTTGTGACATGAGCCTGCCCGCGTGCTTATGCCTAGGGTTCTTTCAGGCAGCAAAAAAAAAGAGAGAAGTCACAAAGGATAGATTTAAATGCTTGTTTTCACTTGTAAGCAGAAAGAAGTGCTTTCCCCGTGCCAACATAAATTCAGAGCTTTAACAGGCTGCATAGCACTCCTGTTTTACTTTGAGGTTGTTGTCACACTCCAGAATTGCAGACCTTATTGAAGGAAAACGCCTCTATCCCCACAAACTGCAGAGAACTGCCTGCAGGAATTGTGAGAAAGGGTATCTGAACAAATCTGGACAGAGCCTAGAAACACTCTGCCCATTTGAGGTGATAATTTGGGACTATATTCTGAGAGCCGTGTACAGAACAGCTTGAAAGCATGAAATGCTATAGCTTCATTAGTGCACTGCCCCATGTGGGCCAATTAATTCAGTTTCTTTCTGTATGCTGTGGCTTCTCAAACCTAATTATACTGGAGGGAAAAAAAACAAAAACAAAAACAAAAAAACGACATTCAAATGCAGATACACTAATTTCCTTATTCAAGTTGACTCAGCCAGAGCCTGCTTGGGTATCTGCACTGAACGCTGTTGTGCGCCACTTTGATACAATTCTGTTTTCAGACAACTAAGTGTAAAAGGTAACCTCACGGTGAACTATATCTCCTTACACAGAGCTCTTTAAGCTTTGCTGAATTCACAGAAACACGGAGAATCACTGAGGTTGGAGGAGACTTCCAAGATCAACAAGTCTAACCATCTACCTAACATTATCATAACCATGAAACTATGTCCTGAGCGCCACATCAACCCATTTTTTAAACACGTCCAGGGGTGGTGACTCCACCCCCTCCCTGGGCAGCCTGTTCCAATGCCTTACCATTCTTTCAGTATAGTATTTTTTCCTAATATCTAAACTAAACCTCCCCTGGCACAACTTAAACCTATTTCCTCACTTCCTATGAGAAGAGACCAAACACCAGCTTTGTTGACCTTCTCTGGACTCACTCCAGGGAATTCACCTGATCAATAGCTAAAAGGCAATGCTGGCGAAGTTCTAACTGCACACAGGACATACTTAACAGTGTTGATGACAAAAACATACTGGAAATGATCTCCAAAGGATACAGCAAATTCCAGTGCTTAGGAGTCTTTAAAAATGATTTAATTCCTTTTTGTAACATATATTTCTGTGTCTGAATCCTGCAGGTTCTTTTTGCGTAACATACTTAGAATTTGTTCTTTTTCATCCATTGGCATGTCTCAAATTCTCTTCTAAGTTCTCGTTATCACATCCTTTTTTTTTTTTTTTTTTTTTTTTGCTTTTGATGGATAGTCTTGTCTCTGACAACTTCTACGATCACTTCCTACACTTACTGCTCTAACTGCTTCAACCCACTCTCTGAATTTCTTCATCGCAATCCACCCTTCCGTTCAATTTCAGTATCAGTTACCTGACACTGCGTGACACTGAATGACACCACGTCTCGTCATTACAATCACATCCCCACCAAACACACCTATTAGGCTAAGAACATTTGTGCTTTTCCTCTTCCCATGATATCTCTGGTACCTTGGAGAAGTCATTATAAGTATTTACAGAATTGTATTAGTTCCTGGCTCCCCTTTACTGCATTTCTGCAGAAACTGAAAGGAAAATAGGAGAAAGGACTTGGCTGATGATGTGTTGTGAAAACTACATTTGAGACCAGCTATATCATATTTTCCTATGCCCCGTGTTCACAGCCACTATGATAAAACAAATAAATCACAGCAGTGTGTTCTACTTCAGGTGCAAAGAGCTGCAGTAGAAGCCAGAAGCACGGAAAGATTTTACCTGGCCCCTGTTATTCAAGAAGCTGATTTAGAAGTCAGTTCTTTCCAACATTTGAATAGAGTATTTGGCATGCTGCACAGAGAAAGCACGTGATTATATCTCTGCACATCAAGGAACAAAGCAACCAGAATACCACTGTTTCTCTCTCCCCAGTCAGTTCACCATAGAAGAAAGCTCAACTCTGTATAAGAAGAAAGTTTGCTGACCTCGGTGGAAGCTCCACAAGGAGGTTGTGGCTCACATCCAAAAATTCCAGTTTCTTTGCTTCACAGGCCCAGTCTGGGACATACTGCAGTTGATTGCTGAGAAAAGCAAGGGGGAAAAGCTAGACACCAGCACTCCATACGGAACATATACCCTGTTTGAAAGCTGCATGACTTTAGTGACAGCCAAACCAAAAACAACAGGCAGAAAATGAACAACACTGCCAGAGGACTCACTTGGAATTTATCTCATGGCTAGCTGTGCATGATCGGTACTGATGCCAGGCTCTGGTGACCAGGTTTTACGTTTACAACACTGACATGAGCAGAACAGGCCACCCTACACTATCCTGCTATTGTCCTTCAACCAAGAACTGAAGCAAAAGGTCACCAGGTCCTCTGGGCATCCTATCTCATAGGTCTCACAATGCTGCTCCAAGGGCAGATGTAGGCACTGAAGCCAACAGCAGAGATCACTGGCAGCTGCTTTAAATGTTTTCTCCACAGATTCCCACCATTTAGTCCAGTAAGCAGCCACAAGTTCAGTGGTCCCTGTTTGGCTTTTTTTTTTTTTTTTTTTTCCCCCTCTCTCTTTTCTCTCTTTTTCTTCTCTCCTGATTACAGCCTACAGCTGAAGAATAGCCAGTCACCTAGACAGGTCATGCTGGTTCAGAGGGGCTTCTGGTCTGGGACACTTTCATCATTTGTTAGTTCTATTGTGAAGGAGTGCCTTCCCTCAGTTGCTCTCAACTCTTTTAAAAGCTTAAAAGCTGCAGAATATTTTTGCTGAAAACAGTAAAGGTATCCAGATACTTGCTTTATATTCTGTAGTGTATAGTCACTTACTGAGAGAGTTCCAGACATGTCAGTTGACCAGGAACCGGATAAATATTGACAGCTGTCAGACCTGATGAAGTAAAGCAAATAGTTTTAATTGCAGAAATTTAGAGGGAAAACAGCATAGGGAATAAGACAGAGTAGCTATCAAGTGAGACTCATAGCCTTACTTTACGGTACTCAAAGTACTCATGCCTCCCAAGACAGAGTTCACACTTCATGTATCTGCCATATGGCACTACAGCTTCTATCACACTTCTTCATCTGCCACATGGGACAGCAGAACAAGGGAGAATTGTACTTTTATTTGTGGACTCCTAAACAGATCTCACTGGAAGATGAATTCCTTGGACAGTAACTTAATACCACAACCTCCCTGTTACACAGCCTGTGCATATCCATGTGATCCCTAGGAGCTGACCTCAGAAGACCCATCACATATGGTCTCACTACTGTAACATCAGTAGGGTTTTTTTTTGTGTGGGAGAGGGGAAAATGCTGTTTTTCTTTGTTCTCAGGGAGTGAAGGAAGAAGGCAGGTGAAGAAGACAAAGAGACATACAGTTCCTGTTGGCATAGAGGGCCCGAAGGGAGAAGCCACTCAGTGTCAACTCTTTCAGCTTATTCCGCTCGCAGTGCAGCTGCTCCAGGCTGCCCAAGTTGCTCAGATCCAGATCTGTTATCTGATTGTCTCGTAAATCCATGTAAGTGACAGATTTGTTCCCCTCCAGAGTGTCAGCTGCTGCTCTCTTCAGGTTGTTCAGCCTAAATACTCAGAGATAAGAGTTACAAGGTCAGAAAACAGGATACTGAACACTGTACATAATCAAAGATGACACAAGAAAGGAGAGGAAAGAAAGAGTTCTGGTGAAGGCTAACACCAGAGGTGAGCTCAGGGAAAGGCATGAGGAGCAACAATGGATTTCAGGCAGTGAATAACAAAGAAAAACATTTCCTTTGCCTGCACTGCTATGTGAAATCATTTTACTAATTCCCCAGTGTTTAAGAGATTCTGAAGATCACCCTAGAAACTAGAAGCCAGGCCAAGGGACAGCTGCTTTGCATTGACACTGGAAGTTAATGCAGAGACTAGATACTAGACTGCCTTGCCACGGACAAAAACTTCTTTGAGAGCTCTGCAGTTGGCAGCCTCAAGAATCAGGATCACATCTTGGTGGAGGGAAGGAGGGAGAGGCAAAAAAGGGTAAGAGAAATCAAAGATCTACCCAAACTCATAGTAGCAGCATACAGAAAAAAAAAAAAAAAAAAAGAGAGAGAGAGAGAGGAAACTACAGGGCTGAGTCACTTTCAGTGGTTTCAGACATTGCTCAGTTAACCTTACTTCTCTAAGTGAATTCTGCACACCCTTGGAAACAGAACTCCCTGAAAGTTAAAGAATAAGTAAAGGGGGGGGGGGAAATCACAAGATGTGCTAAAAGTTATACAGCCTCTCTGCTGTAAACAGAAAGTAGCAATCTGTTTTATATACATATGCAAGTTCTCCCCCCTTACCTCAGGTCCACACTTTTAATGTGACTCATCCGGTTCAGCACTGCAAGGTCCAGGGTCTCTAGCAAGTTCCCTGCCAGGGCTAGTTTGTCCAAGAGGGTGAGGTTCTCACAAACTGTGGGCAGTTCACAGAAGTTATTGAAGGAAAGCCCAAGACAGCTGAGCTGTTGCAGACTTCCCAGTTCTTCTGGTAAGGATGTGAGAAAATTACCATCAAGCCAGAAGGTCTGGAGACTGCAGCAGTGAAAAAGAAAATAATTAGTAAAAAGTAGTGAACGTTATGTTTAGCGTTTTCAGTTAATTTCCTCGTACAGCTACCTGGTCTCAGTGTGGCTTTTTTTGTTTTTTTTAAAGGTACCCAACAGCTACTTTTATTTTTACATAGAATGGTGTGGGTTGGAAGGGACCTCTGGAGATCAGCGAGTCCAACCCCCCTGCCAGAGCAGGGGCACCCAGGGCAGCCCACACAG
>JANHGN010007700.1:0-14228 GCA_024605025.1 Megaceryle maxima | reverse complement strand
GGGCTGGAAAGTCTCCAGAGAAGGAGACTCCACAACCTCTCTGGGCAGCCTGGGCCAGGCTCTGTCACTCTCACAGTAAAGAAGTTTTTCCTCATGTTGAGGTGGAACTTCCTGTGTTTCAGCTTGCTGAAACACATACTTTAAGTTACTGGAAGAAGGACTTTTATTACACGTGTAATAGGCTCTGAAAATATGCAACACCAAATACTTCCTAAATTATGTTCAGGGTAAACTTCCAGTTGTGCCAAAGATTGTAAGTTAACAAAAGCAAAATACAAATCAGCACTTACATTGTAAATGAAAGATATTTGCTTAACCACCTTGTTTTCTACAAATTAAGAACACCTCTCTTAACCATGCTGGACAATCCTTAAAAGACCTATGACAAACTAAGCCAAAAAATGACAGCAGCAACCAGACAGTAACCTGTCTAATAAGAAACAAACAAAAATCAATTGCACCATCATCACCCAATTGCTAAAATCACATATCACTATTATGGCACTTTTCATATCTATGGCACAGTTTAATCACAATTCCTACCATACTAACACACTGGTTAGCAGCTTCTTACATTCTAGTTGTCCTTTCAGACAATCAGAAAAGAATAGGGTAGCTTTCTGTTGAAATACTTTTTTAAAGTTTGCATGGCTTTTGAGACTCAATCCTCCAAAATATTATTCCCTCGTTATGATTATGTTCCAATCTAGGGCCATAAAAAGTTCTTACAAATAAGCACTCTAGCAGTCACAAAGATGACCGGGCCCACAACTAAGATGTAAACCTCGTAAAACTGTAAGCCTGCACACAGCTTTTTCTCACAGTTCACACATGGCTAAAAGATCACTCTGGAAATTACTTCTTACCTAGTGCAGCTGCAGAGGCTCCTTTTTTTTTTTAAAAGATAAAAGCTGGAGGAAGAGCAGGCCACAATGAACCAACAGCTAAATAACAATGTTTATCTAAGCAAATGCAACAATAGTCATGTAATCCAGTTTACCTAAGCTTAAGCTTTTAAGTGTTCTGGGTAGCTACCGGGGAAAATGGAGAATGTTTTTACTCCAGCAAATGCTTTAAGACATAAGTTTCAGAGGAGATTGCCCAAGTATTTCCATGTTAAAATCCTCTTTCTAATACAAAAACCAAAATCTGTAGAAAGCTACCAAAAGGTACTAGCACTGACAAAAATCACTAGACCTCTGTGAGAGCCACAGGAAAGTTTTATACAATAAACTAAAATTTTAATAGAAACTGCATCAGTATTGAAAATATTAAATACAAACAGTAAACAGAAATTCAGAAAGTCACACACCTCTGCAGGTGGAGAAAAATGTGCATTAACTTATTTGAGAAACAATGCAATTGTCTTCAGACAATTCTTCATCTGCATCATGTTCCATCATCTTTTTTACATCAGCAGCTGTAATGTTCTAGTAGCAGCGATTAAAGAATTGCACTTGTGACTGTTTTTGGTCCTATAAGGTACCTTATACTTTAAACTTGCATGCAGTTAAGAAATCTGCAATCCCTTCTGTGCAAGACATTTATGAATACTGCAGCAATATAACCAGCATGCTCTTGCTCCTATAAACAAGGTCCATGGGATAAGCCTCATAATTTAAAAGGCATGTATATTTTCCCCTAGTTCTACAAAGCCTAACTGATCTCCACAGATGTTTCACTGTTCTGATCTGTGGCTTCTGGAAATTTCCTGACAGCATGATCTTTAGAAACTCTGAAGTTTTTTTTATATTAATGTAACAATATTTATGTTTAACCAGTAAGGCCCCACCATAACAGTAGTTTAAAAAAAAAAAAACAACCACCAAACAAACTTAGAAGAGAACATAGGAAAGAAATAACAAGAAACCAAGCAAGGGAATGCAAGATGGCAGCAGATGCAAAAATAACAAGATGCATTCAAATTGACATAAAAACCAGACCAAACCTGCAAGAAGTCATACCAGTCACCCCAAAATAAAAGCAACAACAAAGAAACTACTCCAAAAATCAAACCCCCCAAACAGACATAAAAGGCTTCAAGTTTACTAAATGTGAAGTGAGAGTACATTTGTATGCTCAGAAGCCTTCACATTTACTCTAGTACAGCAAGGTGGTGCCTGTGATTCAAGGCATTGTAACGGATTGTTAAGTGTCTTCCTAGGCCACTCCAAAACAGGCAAAATCCATTAATCTCCTCTATTAGAAAACTCAATTACATTAATATATATCACATAGCTAGCAGAATAGGCAGGAAGTCACAAATGATGAATGATAACTTGCTATATGCCAGTGACTTAAAATGGGAATATGCACAAACATACTGTAATATCTTCATTTGCAAGGAAAACCAAACCCTGTTGGTTTAAACAAACCACGGGATGAACAAACATGGATGATGTTGAGATGAACAAATATCTTGGTTCTTGACCTTCTGATGGAGTCAAATCCATCATCATTCAGTCTTCATGGGCAGAACAGGCTGCCCCAGCACTAATACTTCACCTTCACATCAGCCATGCTCAGCTGAAGCACCAAGGATGTTTATGACAGAATCACAGATGAAAGGAATATACTCACTTCAACAATTTGCCAATCTGGCTTGGCAAGTAATGAAGTCCATTACAGGAAATATTAAGCTCTGTCAGAGTAGAGATCTCGCACAGGGATACAGGAAACTCTCCCAATCTATTATGAGACAAGTTCAGGCTCTTCAGCTGAGAAAACCTATTGGCAAGAACACTAGTTAATTCACAAGTCACCATGGTCTCAAAGAAAAAAAAAAAACAAACATATAAAACCATTCATAATTTTAATTATTAAGTGATCAAATTGTTAAGTGATCAAATAACATGGTTTTACCACAGAAACTGATAACCTTCTACTCGGAGTCCCGACAGGCTTCCTTCTAGTGACTGTTACTAGGATTAAGGAGTCTAGAAATAATCAGTTTGGAAAAAAAATATATCTTCCATTTTTTTTTTTTTTAGCATAACAGTCTGCAATAATGCAGCTTGGGAAAATAGGAGCTGAAAACATTAATTGGAACTATTCTGAGATTACAACAGAAGAGGGCAATATCCTTTTCAATCTAGGAACAACAGAAGGCCTAGCAGAAAGCCAGGAAAGTGCTGACTTTGTGCTGGGAAGCCCCAAGACCTGCACCCTGAGGTCCTCGGAAGAGATTCCATGTCTGAAGTGCCATTTGCTCAGCAGACTGTACCATAGGTATAGCCGCCCAAGTATTGACAGCTTTTACAGTCACTATGGTCCCACCTGTGCCTAACAGAGGGTTGCCTATTCCAGCTCCTTCTATCACTGTGCTAGATCCAAACAGAGAGAAGAAACTGAGCATGGGCTGGGGTAATATGCAAGAGGTTCTTCTCAAAGAGTTCCTACATCTTTCTACAACAGGAAACAAAAGCATTTTTCCCCAAGTAATAGACTCCTGATCTGTAACTGGAACCATCAGAAATTAATATCATACTTTTATGAGATAATTGTGAATCTGATGTAATGTACCAGAGAAGTAATTCTTGGAAACATAATTCATTCATCTGCTCCACCTACTGTACATTTTGCTAGGTAATGGTGAGTAGCTCTTATGCTGAAGCAAATGTTTTAATATAGGCAACAAACCCAACGTTAATTAGTTTGAAGTGCAAGACTAAAAGGTTTTGATTTTTTTTCCTCTTTTATAGCAACTCCCTTTTCAGATTCAGAACACTTGGAATGTTCTGTGTAGGAACTATGTATTTCTTCACTTTGATATTTTGTTTTATAATCTTTGGGGGAAGGTGGGAGTGGAATTGTTGTTGCTTTTTTCAGAAGAGGAAGCATATCCAAAACTTGGACATGGGTTGTTTGCTTTGAGAAAGCACCCTGTCACGTAAATAAGGGCACAGGCATTTCATGTTTGCTACAGCCACAAAGAGACACACCTGCAATACAACTGAAAGCCAGAGAAAGATGCTGTATTGATAACAGCCTTCCTAAGGGCAGCAAATTGTACGGTGCAACTACCTAACAATGGTCCTGAGCTGCACACTGAACTTTACAACAATAATGACAAAGGAGGACAGAATGAGGCTAAACGTACAGATTTGAACTTTCTCATTAACTGGTTCAACTTCAAGAGATTTAAGACAGATCACAGATCTCAGGTTTTGGAATCAGAAAACGCTTTAATGAAACTGCTTTCTCTGGTGTTCTGCAATGGCTTTTTCTACAGCACCTGTCCTTAACACCAAGCAGCTCTTTCTCTGTTGCTAGCAGTGTGTGGTGTGAAGCTGGCACGGCATTAAGCACAACAGCATAATTAATTTTCAGAATTTATCTCTCTAAAACAGTATCAAAGCAAACACAAAAGGGGCATTGAAGTTTCCAAAAGCTGGAGGGAAATGGGTACGTGACAGCTTGGCCCAAGACTCCTCGAGCAGACTATCATGTTCAATGGGGAGGACAAGACTCAAAAGCCTTTTGAGTTCCCCTTCTGTTCCTTCTCCTTGGCACCAGTATTCTCAAGCAGTAGGGATGTAGGAATGGAATGCAAACCTAACGCTCATTCAAGCTGTGCACATGAACCATGTATCATAGGGAATAGAGATCCTGAAACCATTACAGATCCTCAAGTTTTGGTCTGTGCTCTCACAGGGCACACTGATATTACAGCAGAGAGGTAGAGAAACACAGCAACACATCCTCAATGGGATGACCATCCCATTCAACATCCCAAACCGGTGCTGGCACGAAATACTCCCAATTGAATGCAACATTCTGCTCTGCCACCAAAGCATCCCAGTACAATTCTGCAACAGCTAGCTAGAATGGTGATAATAGACGTGCATACGTACACACGTGTGCACACCTATACACTCACTTATCGACAAAGATCAGACTTGATAATGTTTTCCAGAAAAGGGAGATATTTGAAAGGCAGTCACATTAAAAAATAAGCCAGGAGATGTAACAAAACAGAAGTGATTAATTAATATCCTTTGCTCAACATTTTCCTTTTAATTATTTATTTTTGTCATAGCCAATCATAATTATAGCTAGACTCCTAGAGCTTCAAAGATTTATTCAGAGTAAGAGATCTGATGATTAAAAAAAAAAAAAAAATCTGCTGTTCAGAACTGTCAATCTCTAGGCACTGACAAGAAATTCCTTCATTGAGGGAGTTTCTTCACTGGGGACTGTGACCTGACAAGACATCCTAAAAACCTCAGAAAGAGAATCTTTTCAAAAAGGCAAGGAGCAACCTTATGTGGGCTACCTAATGCTACCTGTTTATTCAAGATTGTGTGAAGTGAGGGCTTCTTTTATGGCTTTTGTTTGTTTGAGGATTTCAGCTTCATCAGACATAGTCACTGCCAGGAAAAAAGAGTCGCGTTTCTGACATGTCAGATCTCTTGTTGACTACATGCAAGGTCAAAAGAAATTTCAAGCCCTTTTGCTGGTCCTGTGAACCAAGGATACCGCATTTTTTAGAAAATAAAGTTCTCATACGGTTTTCAACATTATACAAAGTATCTGAAGAGAAGTAGAATGCAAAAAATCTTGAATTACTTTAAGCGGGTTTTCCAATAACAGTCTATTACAACTCAGCTGTTAGAAAACATTTAAACAGGTATGGAATTAATATAAAACCAGCCTAGACTCTGGTTCTTAATAGAACTGCAAAAAAAACTCCCACAGGTGAGCAATATTTTCCCTGTATACCATCGCGGATACCTCTGTACCTCATTATGCTAGGAAAAAAAAAAAGTGAAATCATCTGGTAACAGATAAAAAATAAACCAAAACCAAAATAAAAACCTTCAGTTTTGCTATGTTTCTCCAAATACATTTTTCTTAAGGCGCAATACATTCCACATACAGAGCTATTTGACAATATTACTGCAGGTTTCCTAGTAGCTTTTGAAATTCATAGAGTGACTCCTTGAATTCTTTTTAGCGTGGCTAGCACAGATATCAACAGAATAATCTTCCTCTAGATTTTTATGGCTTTCAGGAATTAATTTAACAATATTTTTTGTAAGATTCTCTCACTTACCTATGATAACTACATCATGTTTCCATACCATCAGACAATTGCTATTCTCTTAAAAGCAGATCATTAAAAGTTCTCAAAGCAAAGCTGGACTCTCACAGACCCTATGCCAGTTCCAAACGCACACTGACAACTTACAGAACAGTCTTTCAGATCTGCACTTCTTCCTACAGACACCTACCCACAACAGCAGCATTCCCTCACCTTTTATTTCACACCCCAAAATGTTCTCTGTTTAGCAAGCAGCCTTATATTACTACTGCATCTTGTTCATACAAATGACATATTCCTCCAGATGGCTCATCCCAGATCAAACCGAGCACAAAAAATTTGTGGCAGTTCATGAATACCGTAAATTGTTGGAAGCTTATGCCTGCCTGCACTGTTCAGTTCTACTTCCTTTTTACAACACCCTGAATCCCTCTCCCAGGAATTAGCAATACACTCCCCCCATCTTCTCATCCCTGGATGCACATGTCAAGAACTCTAAATGTAGAATAAAAATTAATCTTTGCAGACCTGCAAAGAGACTCAAGACTTCCTGCTCCGCTTGATCTCATAAAGTTGTGTCGTAGGTTGAGGTAGACAATGTCTTGACTGTAGAAGAGGTGTTCAGGTACTTCCTCAAGGCTGTAGCATGAAAGATCAACCATGCCAAGTCGCATAGAAACAACCTGAAAGAAGGAGGAAGAGCTGCAGCTGTGCAACAATTTTTCTCTGGAAGCCTAACGGAAGGCCAAAGAATGCAAGTAGTAAACAGTTTGCAAGAACGTGAAAGAACCCCCTTGTACCCAGCAGGTAGAGTCCACACAGGAAACCTGAGTCCACGGAGTATGATTTTATGCCATCTGCTACTATTGTTTCTGCAAGTCGCCTGACAAGGATGCGTATCTGGGTACCAACTAGGACACACAGAAAGCCCTGCTCAGTATGGGAAATGGACGCTGTCTAAAAGCCAGACCCTAAGAGAGCCAACCTGGTGGATAAAACCATGTCTTTGGCCAAGAAAACTCTGCTGAGAAAGCTTAATCTCTGAGTGCCTTCCAAAGATGCACGCAGCAACAGGAAGCAATTGACTTTACAGTTCAGTTCTTTAAGGTTTACAGAACCTCTGCTTGGCCTAGCTACTTCTTCCAACTTTCCTTTGTTAGTTTGTTCAAGGTATAATATTGGAAATATAACCTGTTACAATGAGAAAGATTCACAAACTGTGTTTTTGCAATATTTAATAAAGTCTTTGCAAATATCAGATCTCCTTTCACTAAGCATGCTTTTTTCCCCAAGTTCTGTAGTGCTTCATTCCACATTTTATGACCTGCTTTATCCTGATTTAACATTTTACAAAATTATATGTATACATATGAGGTCAAAGCGTTGTTTATTGCCATTCAGTTGTACTTTAATGTGGAATAAGGATGCAGCCCTGAAAAAACTACAATTCCCCTGCTGACCTACGATCTCTGTGGTAACTCAAACTTAATAGGGTAGCCCCATGTCAGTCCAGGGCACAGTTCCAGGCAGATTCAAGTACAGCAACAGGTGTAATTTAGAGTTTTCCATGGCTGTAAAGTCAGCCCGTCCCTGAAGCTTGCTCTAGTGACCTGTGGTTACTCACTCTCCGTAGGTGCAGTGGGAGTGAAAAAAAATGCAGAAGTACTACTAAATGTTGTTGCACAGGCAGAGAGAGAAAAGAAGGCTAAAAGAAAATCACCATAGTCCTGAGCATGTAAGAAATCAAGAAAGATGGAAAGTGTCCTGGGTATTTTCTCCGTCATCCTAGCTTCATGTCTGTCTGCATACCAAGTCTGAATCGGAAAACCCTTCTTACCCCTGTACCCACCACCCGCAGCACTGCAGCCTCCAGGGCCTCACCGTGGACGCCTGTCGGTGCCACCGCTGGCACTCTGCTAGTGTTTCAAAGGAAACATGGTATGTTTGAGCTTGTGTTCCAGCAGATGTGAAAGCAAGCGTGTACTGCCGACGTTTCATCTCTTCTACCTGCAAAGAAAGAATTGAAAACAAAACTGTCTGCCTAAATTCCAGCAATTACAACGTCTCTGAAGTTTACAGGTGAGGTATTACTTACTACCAGTAACAGTACAGTTTGCTGAAAACACAGCTGTAAAGTTATTGGAGTGAAACACAGAAATAAATACATGGGCTGGAATCCCTCACTGGTCAGTTTAGGGTCAGCTGTCCTGGCCACTCCTCCCTGCAGGTGTGGCCTTTTACTTTCTGCACCCCCCAGCAGGGTACACAAGATCCAGCAGTGGCCTCGGTCTGCACCCCAACCCTTGGTACTGACTCTGCCCATGGGGTGTTCTCACCGCTGGGAGCAGACACTGCCTGGGAAAACAGGCTGCTAACTTCAGACAGTGCAGTTAGAAGAACTGAGCTGAAAAGTAAAGTCACTGAACAGAATTACTTCTGTTCTCACTCAAACCAGGACATCTCCTTAACGTCTTTCTGCTGAAGTAGATCCAAGAAGAAATAATTTCCAGAATGCCTATTCATAACACTTGCTACTACTGTGAAAACAGAGCTGCTGCCTCTCCATTTGATTAGCCTTAAGACTACTACCCAAGCAAAGCAAGCAGAGAGGGGTTGTACAGCTCTGCACACATTAGTGCAGTAATTTGTTACAAAAGCCTAGCTTAACCTCTTGTGGATAATACCCACCATTACAATCCCTTCTTCCTTTCTAAGCCACAGGAAGCTAAACAAAAAAAGTCTTACCTTCCCTCCAACAAGAGGCAAGATGTGCATCTTCCCCGTGTGGCTATCTTTCACAGAGGACACAATGAGGCACGTACCACAGAGAATTACCAAGCGCTCGGCCCACTTGTGCAACTGGGTCTTTCCTTTGCGCACGTTATAGACTCCGGAGAGCAGGATGCGATCTAACTGTTCCACTTGACATGGCTTTTCTGAAGGAAAAGGGAACATCAGTATTTACTTCCTATTCATACTTCATTCTCAGCTGCAACTACAAATACCGACACAGCTGTAACATGTAAGATAAGTTACTGAAAAGGACAAAGATACAACAAGTTGCACTAAGAAAAAAAAAATCTCATGCAGAGGATGAGCACGTTCCTCAGCTGGTGCATAACCCACCATGGTATGCCCTTCAGTACAATGTTATAAAGGTTGCCATATAGTGTGTTTTTAATCTGCAGGTAATTACAGACCTTAGCAAGCTTACACACTCGTCAAACACCCTTCATACAGATGCAATAGAAAAGCAATTTCAAACTCTTGCTGAGTCAGCTAAAGTCGCAGATACCATCAAGTAAGTGGCTTCTACTGGACTTTACAGGAAGGCCTGGAAAAATCAGCTACAGAAGAATATTATTTCCTTGATGATTCAAATGAAAGGATTCCAGCACCAACTGTTATAGCTGTGCTGTATATTCTGCTAGCTATGACTCTTAACCAGCAAAGCAGAATTCTGCCTCAGCCTTCTAATCCACATACACTTAATTTTAGGTCATGCTACCTCAATGACCCTTTTATTTATTTTTTGTTTTAAAGATAATGACAAATCTCCCAGCTGCTTTTCAAGATTCTGTCCACTTTTTATATTATCTTACTGGCTAGGAAAATGTTCCAAGTAGTCACTGAATTGAACACTTAAAAGAACAGGAATAAGCCTGACCTTATGGACCTATGCATTTCAAGTGTTAAGAATCTCCTCATATTACATTTATATTTCTTTTTATTCTAAATAATCCCTAGGAAAAATCCTGGCAACAGGTCCCTTGTTTTACTTAGGAAAGGATGTATTTTTTTTCAAAGTTGCTACTGACATGCTGCATCTGTCTTGAACTGCACGTGCCTGATATCCATAAGCAACATGAACACGCAGGTATTTATATTCCCTCCTCCTCTGAAGACAGACAGAAGAACCATGTAGCCAACATATACAACAGACAACGACAAAACTGCTAATTAATGTGCCAGAAAAATATTCTCACTATTGGTTATGCATGTCCCACTTTGAGACACAAACCACACTCCAAACTTAGTAGGAGCAAAAAGTTAACCATCAACTGAATTTATCAGACTGTTTCTCAGTTATGAAGCAGGATCTTCAGCTCACCAAGTTTAAAGCACTGTCTTGATGTCTATACCAGGCTGCAATTAGCTTCCATTTGATCTACTGTTGAAGCATGCAAAGACTTCGTAGCATTTGGTCTCTGAGTTTGCACCATCACGCCTGGGTCACTGCCCTTCATTCTCCAAGCAACGACCATTGAGAAGAAGCCCTTCTCCCATTCTCCCAGCCAATGTCACACATCCTCTCTCCTCATAAAACTCTTGGGCTTCTACAAGTGTCTCAACAGTCACAACTTCAGGAAGCATGCTTCGCTCTCACTGCTGTTTAATGGGAGATTTCTATTAATCCACTTGTAGTCCAAATCATCCCAGATTGGCCTAAGTACTCACCATGTACCATGGAAGAAAAAAACCAAACCAAACTGTATCACATAACAAAGGCAGACAGAAAAGTGGGAATAGTGCAGAAAAACCCAAGAGACATCCCCAAGGAGTGAAAGAAATATGAAGGCTGCTCTCAGCACTCCAGCAGGTCCAGAGAGGGCCACAGAAATGGTCCGAGGGCTGAAGCACCCCTCCTATGAAGAAAGGCTGGGAGAGTTGGGGTTGTTCAACCTGGAGAAGAGAAGGCTCTGGGGAAACCCTGTTGCAGCCTTTCAGTATCTAAAGAAGGCTTATAAGAAAGGCACAGAGAGACTTTTTACCAAGGCCTGCAGTGACAGGGCAAGGAGCAAGGGTTTTAAACTGAAAGAGGGCAGATTTAGATGGGAGATAAGGAAGAAATGTTTTCATGATGAGGCTGGTGAGGCACTGGAATAGGTTGCATAGGATGTTGCCGTGGATGCCCCATCCCTGGAAGTGTTCAAGGTCAGGGTAGCCAGGGCTTTGAGCAACCTAGTGAAAGATGTCCCTGCACCCAAAGCAGCAGCGTTGGACTAGATCTTCAAAGGTCCCTTCCAACCCAAACCAGTCTGTGATTCTATGAGTCCAAGTAATGTTATTCTGGCAAAAACACATTACTCTGCCCTTTATATGTCTCAGCTGCAGGCTTGGCAAAATTATCAAATAATCCTCCACAGCATTTCCTTTAATCTCTTCCCCCTCCCCCCCACCCCCCTTTAAGAATCACTGTCAGCGTTTGCTTTTCTGTCTTAAAACAGGTCTCCTGAACACTCTTCAATCCTTTTATTTCTTCATTCACAGCCTCGTCCAAAACAGGGCTACCCTCCCACGACTGAAACTATGCAATTCCATTTTCTGCCTGTTTGCTTCCATGAGGTTGAGTTACTGTTCCTGAATCTTCAGCAGCTCCTGCTTGACGTACCCAAATGGAATTGTTCTTTTTTTCCTCAAAAGTTCTCTACAGCCTAATGCCTGATGTCTCTCCTCCTTACAGGTAAAGAAATTTCTGACTCCCTACCCCTGGCCCTATAAATTCAGACTGTATGCATGCCACACTTCTTTCCATCTCTATTAGACTACTACACTGTTCTGCACAGAGCTCCCAGACAGGAGCTGGTTTCAGGTAAAGGGGTGGAGAAGATAGTTTCTTATAATTCCATTTTTTGACACTAAAAAACACAAATGATGACTCGCAGCTTAGTCACGCTACCCAGCTCCATTATTTAAGAACAATTTGCCATTAAAAGCAGTTAGATTTTTTTTTTCCTGAAATGCAAGAAATATGCAGATGAAGTATTTAAAAGTAATGAAATAATTTCATTATCAGCTTTTCTCCTCCTTATTTCTTCAATATTTTCTCTTCAGTTCAGTGAATTCCTTTTCTGATGGCAAGCACCATATGCCAACAGGTCTAGGACTATCACTGTGTTGCTCCTTAGGCACATGGTACCCTGACCAAACTGATTCAACAGGCCTCTCGGAAGTCTCACTTCTGCAGTGACGTGCATTGGGTTTCTAATGGCAGCCTGCATTACTATTAACCAGCTGGCACTTCCACTCTATTTACAGGTTGTGGAGACATGAAAATAGGACTTTGCTTGCCCATATCCATAAATCTTTTGGAAATACAATCTTCAGGCATATCTGGACTGAACTGCAATATGTTTCTGATCCCGTTAGGAGCAATAAGGCATTTGTTCTATTACTGGAAACTAAAGACAACAGAGCAATCTTGTGTTTTCCTGTGGAGATGCCTTTTCTCAAGCCATAGATAGGACTGAGAGAACTAAAGAATTGTGGGTTTTTCAATTAATCTTGAAAACTCATTTTAAGAAGTGCTTACTGCTACTTTGGGTGTTTGATGTATCCCTATAGTGCTATAAACCCAATAGCTCAATGACTTGAGGTTCAGCTGAGTTGCAATTCACAGTTCAAGCTACAGGAACAATGACAGTGTGCACACACGATTTCTTACCACTGTAAAAGCGAATCATACAGCTGAGATCAGAGTTTGCTGCCTCTTCCTGCATTCTGACAGGATCATCAAAACCCAACCCAGCCAAGTAGTCATACACAATCTGAAGGGGTTTTTCTGTGGGCTCCAGCCTCCTGTCAAAACATACAAGAAAGTAGTTTGAGAACAATGAAAAAAGATTAAGTAAGTCTCATCACAGCTAAAGCGTAAGGAATACTGGTGAAATAGTGGTGGTTCTGCTCCTCTGGAAAGGTCTCAAAAGTGCACATCCTTGGAGCTTGTGCTGCCTGTTCACCAGGTAGCACTGGGAGCGTTACATTGTGGAAGGGAAATGGAGAGGAAAAGCAGTAGGCATAAGCCATAAAACCCATGGTGATCATTTCCACTCCATGACTTAAGGAACACCAGGAGAAAACAATAAGAAACAAAACCAGAAATACTTCACAAAAAGAAGATGCCAAATAACTAAATAAAACTACGTTTAGTGACTGAAAGGTATAAAAGAACTCTACTTAAATTTCTCTTCTAAATGCAGTTAGGAGCAAAACATGAAAATCGTCCTGTAGAATGATGTCTAAAAAGAAAGAAAGAAAGAAAGAAAAAAAAAGAAAAAAAAAAAAGGATTTTCCCATTCTTTTTAGCTATCATCACTGCAAAGATTCTTATGCTTTGGCAAGCTAACTCAAACGGTACATTTAAAGACAACGTTTCTAGACCTACAACAGATCATAGGAAAGATTCAGTGGGTAACTTGAATAAATGACAACAAGAGACAGTTCTCCTGAAACATCAGGTTTAGTATATTTAGAACAGAAAAAAATGTTTCCTGATCCTCTCATCTCACTTATTCCAGAGATGGTGAATCGTTATTTTCTGCAATAATAATAAAAACATACTTCAGGGAAAAGAATCCTAGTTTAAAATACTAAGCACTGAAAATGTAAGACGGGAGTTAAAACAAATTGCTCCAGCGGTGCACTCGTTATCCACCATTAAAAATCCTCATTTTTAATATAAAAGTGCCTAGCTTCAGATTACAGTCAATGGACCTTGACTTGTAACCTATTTTTTAAACAAATGTTTATTAAATGACGAGAGTGGCCATTTCAGACTTCCTTTTCAAGAAGAGGGTCTATGTGCTTTTAAAATTTTCTTGCAGTAGGGTGGTGTCACAGCTTAGGGTCAGGGCAGCCCCTTAGACCTATAGCAGATGCTCTCCATTAACCCCCCTCGCTCCCCAAAGGGGAAGAGAAAGGGAATAAGGGAGAGTGACTTGGCATTTAGAAAAGGAAACTAGAACACCTTTTATTAAAATTAAAATAATATTAATTAAAAAAATGGAATATATACAAATACACACAAACCCAGTATGGAACCCAACCCCCCGATGGTGATTCCATCACCGTCACCACTGGTGCTGTGGAGCAGGCACCAGGAGAGTCCCAGACAGGGCCCCGCAGCAGATGGGAGCTGTGCTCAGGAGCTGGATTCTGGTACTGGATTCAAGAACACACAGACCAGGATCGAAGGCAGAAAGAACAGAGTCATCCTTGGGTGTTCCGAGGAAGGAACCAAAAGAGGACCCAAGCCAAGCTGAGCAAAACCAACAAAGAAGTCCAAGAGGGTGAGACCCTGTTGATGCCTCAGCTTTATACCAAATAGGACACAGAAATAAATACATGGGCTGGAATCCCTCACTGGTCAGTTTAGGGTCAGCTGTCCTGGCCACTCCTCCCTGCA
>JANHGN010007698.1:23277-35021 GCA_024605025.1 Megaceryle maxima | reverse complement strand
CTGTGCAAACAGGCTGCTGACTGCAGACAGTGCAGGGAGTTGGAAGAACTGAGCTGAACAGGAAAATCACTGAACAGAATTAGTTCTGTTCTCACTCGAACCAGGACATAACCTTAGTCAATCCTTGTATTGTGAGACAGGGATGGTAGTAAATCCTGCTGTAGAGGTGTGTCTGACTGAGGCTGGACACAGCCCCGAGGCACGTCCAGGGTTGCGCATGCCGGGCTGTAGGGCATCTCAGCGTGTATTTAAGCTGCCTGTGTGTTTGTCCCCAGCAGAAATCCTGGGCAAGTACATTGGCACCTTCACTGTACAACCCACTTGCCTGAGACAAGCAAGGTGGAGCTGTGGCAAGTGCTCCTTCACACCTGCTGGGTACAAGCAGTCGCTCAGCCCCACCAGGTGGAGTGGAAAGGCTGCTTTTAACATAAGGAACAGAGAAATCTATATGCAGAATGATAGTGAGGATGTACTAACACTAGAAGATTTTTCTTAGCTCTTTTAGAGATCGTGGTATAGGCCAATGCTTTTAGCTTAAGGCAAGCCAAAGAGAGACGTGCCTCGAGAGGAAGAATGGAAAGCAACAGGTCTAGGCGAGGTGGGGCAGAAGAAATAATCATTTCACCTGCCCATGCCTGCCCTTGGGTCCCACTGACCCAGCCTCTGGCTCTCGCCGCGCCCTGATGACCTGGTCCAGTGCTTCTTCCCTCACAGCATCTGAAGTACAGACATGCTTGAGCTCAGTTGAGCTGGCCACCCATTACTGCATCTTAGCATCCTAAACCTTATCAGAATGCCAGTATCAAGATTCTTTCTATGAAGTTTGTAACATCATTCCACTTCCCCGTTTGCTTTGTGCAATAGCTGTATCACATCATTCTGATCTCTCTGATCGTTTCAGTGAAGTTCTTTCAAAACCAGTCCTTTTGGAGTCCCTTTGTTCTCCTTGGACTCGGTGGCAGGAGCTCTTGTCTCTGACTTATGGCTGGGAGTCAACAGCAATATACTTAAGGGTATCCCAAGCAATAAGTATATGAAGGACAATAGCAGAGCTGTAGCCATGACAGTCTAAAAGGGGAAGTAGACTGGTCTGTAGGAAGATGAAATGTGTTGTCTAAGGCCCACCTGAATTAAATGAACATATACTTCAAAGGCTCAGGGCTTCCTCAGATCAATGTGGAGTACCTACGTAGCTGAGAAGCCACACTAACAATTTCTATTTGCCTTAGCAGAATCACTGAATGGTAGGAGTTGGAAGGGACCTCTGGGGATCATCGAGTCCAACCCTCCTGCCAAAGCAGGTTTGCCTAGAGCAGGTTGCACAGGATCACATCCAGGTGGGTTTTGAGTATCTCCAGAGAAGGAGATTCCACAACCTCCCTGGGCAGCCTGTTCCAGATCTCCATCACCCTCAAAGAAGTTTTTCCTTGTGTTCAGAAAGATCTTCCTGTGTTCTAGTTGGTGCCCATTGCCCCTTGTCCTATCACTGAGCACCACCAAAAAGAGCCCGTGGAAAGAAAATAACTTTGTATGTAGTCTGAGGGCTTCTTTCAGCATTTTTCATTTAGAGCAGTTTCTAAGAGTGTTTTGCTGGAGTAAGAAACTCAACATAAAACCCTAGCAAAGCAAAACTTGATAAATACTGTTTTTTCTTCAGCAGTGACACATTACATAAACAAAACACTGAGTAATCTGTTAGGATAATAGTTTCCTCAGGATGCAGGTTGCTGCCATCTGCCATTTGTAGAAGAGAGTTTTCTTTCTATGGTTGCTGGGAAGGGAACATCTCCAAAACCAGCCGTTGGCAGAAGCCTTCACCTCCCCGACTGTAGACTGACCCTGAATTTCCTGGCTTGTTGGAGACCCTGTGGCTTGCCTCTGGACTTGCACATCCTCTGAAGGTTTGCGCACACCACTTCTCTGGTCTGGCTCTCTCAGAGGAGGCAACTTGTTTCTAGTGACTTGACCAGAGATGTATGTTACAGTAGAAAATATGGCACAAAATATCATTTTGGACTGAGGTTAAGAATTTTTTCCTGTTTCATTGTTCATCGCCTTGGGCTCCTTAAGCATATCTGACTTGCAGGCACTGGGGAACCAGGGTAGAAAGACACTCTTTCTTTTAGGTGACCTCCTTAATACTGGATGAAAGATTTTACCACATTTTTTTCTGACAGTGTCCTGTCATGACCAATGTGAACCCAGTAATTGTGGCTTGCCTGAAGGATCTTTATGCCTGAAATTCAAAATATTTCCTGTCTGTACTCTCCTCTCCTCGTTATAACGTTTTCCATGTGGTGTAATTTCAACCAGTTGTCCTCTGCCCAGCCACTTTATGCTGTTCTCCTAGATTCCAAGTGTACAACACCCCGTGGGTTGTACATCCAGCCATCACACTTGTTACCAGGTCTGTGACTTTTGGCACAAGATCAGCTTTCTGATACTTGCTATGATCAGGTGTTCACCAGCCCTGGGGGATCCTGAGCATTGCCCATTACCAGAGCATGAGTTTCTGGGCTCTGGCTGCTGCTCAGATCAGGTCATTTGGACTTGAAGCCCAAGCTGTGCTCTGGCTGGGTCCCTTGATGGGGACACTGGGGACACTGGAGTGCAGCCATGATACCAGCCATTGGCAACCAAACCAACAGCAAATAAAAAATCAATTAATCTTTTAGCATTATCCTCTATAACCTGCAGAGCTAAAAGTACTTTTCTGACTTTAAACATTATTTGAAATCCTTGCCACTAATAAGAGCCACCAACCTCTGTCCCAATACTGAGCTTGGAAGCCGTATCCTTTCATAGCAATAGCCTCTGTTACTGATGAAAAGTAATTTGTCAGGAAATGTGTTATGAAGAAAATATGACACTGTATTTTCATCTTCAACCTGGAACTATCAAGTGAAAATAATTACTCTCTAGGCATTTTAACTGATTTGAAATATTCCTACAGAAGACTCTGTTTCTGTATAGTACTCTATGTATAGATTGCAGAGTGCCTTAGAAAACAGAAGGACAGAATGTGTTCAAGGCTCCTTAGCTAGCTACAGACTTATACAAGTGGTTTAAGTTAAAGAATATTTTTGTTTTGTACCGTAAGTAGAGAAAAACCTAAAGCCCCTTGCTAAAATGAAGATGTTCTCCATGCTTACTGAGAGCATGTAGAGATCACTCTAGGTCTGCACCCTCTTCAGGCACTCAGTTAAACATTTGCTGATTTATTAAACTCGTTCCCATTTAGCAAATAAATTTAAGATTGCTGCTTTTCATGAAATCCGTGAGCTTAAGCTTGGGCAAAATTAGGTCTCTCCTAATGCTTCTCTAATTCAGCCTTTCCCACCTTACACTGGCACTGTTTTGTGGGGTTGAGCAGCTCACGTGGTGAGCGGAGGAGCAAAGGTCGCTCTGCACAGAGCTCTTTGCAGCTCTGCAAATAGAGGCAAGAGAGCTGTACACCAGCAGTGTTCCTGTAGCCTTGGCACAGCAGGGCTGGTTTAGCCTTGCATCTTCATCCAAGCCCAGTGAATGAATTCTCTTTGCTTTGAACTTTGAATGCACTTGGTTATATGGCCTCTCTTTTCCAGGCAGCATTTTGATCTTCCACAGATCTTTTCTTTTAATGCTTAGCTGCCATTTGCTGCTGAAGCCATTCCTGCCCAAGCTTTACACTGTACCTCAGAGAGATCTTGCATGTAAGAAATCACTGACACTAGCCATCACTGTGTATTGCATACTTACAGCCACATGTACCCTTAAAATTTCCTGGTTTGCAGGGATTTTATAAGCAGTATTTTTTCTGTGTTTTACTGGCAGCAGTCACATTTTTGGTTTTTGAGGCCATGTGCCAGAAATAGTTACTTAAAGCTAATGCTTGGTCCAGCATTTCCAGGTTTTAGCCTGATGCAGCCCAACCTGATTTTAAGGGTGTTACTTTTAGTTTACAGTAGTCAGTGCAGGATCAAATGTAAGGTTGCACTCCTGCAAACATATTTCTTTTCTCCTTTCCTCTGAGATGTCTGAGTTAGCACCATATGCAGACTACATCTGGTATCTGAGTCACACGGGGCAAACCTGGCAGGGCAATTGTGCTGTGGAGGTTGTGGTAGAGGCAGAATTTAGCTTTATCCTTATAGGTGTGTATCCATCTGTCCACCCTGCTTCAGCCATATGTGCATTTTATCATATCTGCTTGTCACTATATAATCGTATTAACACCATTCCCATAAACTGTAGACTGGCACTGCGATGTCTTCACAAGTCTTTTTCTACACTCCTGTAAAAGTGCTTTTTAACAGCTTATGAACATTTTTTTTTTCAAGCCAAAAGAACATTTCCAAGCCATTCACATGTGCAAGAAGTGCTTTTATTTTTGCCTTAAGTGAAAGCCATCAAGGTCTGTAAAAAGTAAGCAGAGAAGAGTGTTCTACCTTACAGCAGGCAGGAAAACCAGCAGGTTATCAGGGCTGGAAGGTCCCACAGTTAATTATCTTGCAGGCTACTGTAGGCCTTTCGTTATATGTAGGCACTGCTTCCAGTTTCTGGAGCACCTCAGTGCCCTCGATCAGTTGCCTACAGGAAGGACAAAATACACATGTGATCGGTTTCTATCTGGAGCCAGCTCTGAAGCCTCCAGTTTGTGTGGGGCTGTAACAAACCCAGGCACCAGTTTCCTACTGACAGGCTTTACCCACTCTGCTCTTTCAAAGTTGTTCCTTGTGATGAAGTCACAAACACCATCAGTTCTTGATTAAGGAGCCTCTAGCTGGAGTTTTAGGAGAGGTGAAAAGACTATGGCTTTATGCAGCTACACTTATTTAAAGAAATAAGCATTGTCCCATGTGCCCAGCTAAAAATGGCCATTGCTTTTGAGGAGAGAGAGGTCAAGAGACATGCTGTCAGAAGTGACAGTATCAGAAGTGGCTCCTTGAGAAGTATCTTTTGTTTCCTTCCTTCACAACACCGATCTGAATCCTGAAAACAGTACAAAATTTTGCATTCCTGATGATTTTCAGACATTCATTTCAGATTTTCTCCCACAGCATGGGAGCATGAGCTGTGCCTCCTGCAGGTGCTAGCGTGGCAGTGGATGCCAGCAGCACTCTGGAAAGCTTCACACCATATCCCACCCTGTCCAGCATAATGGTACCAAGTGGGGAGAGCACTGCAGGCAGCCCTGGCCCAAGTGGGGATGTCAGAAGGACTGAGCAGAGTAGAGCTGGAAAGTGCCTGGCTGTCCTTGTCATGTGCTGTGGCTGCTTTTTGCTTCCTCAGGATCAAACTCCCACTCAGATTTCAGAGGGCCCGGCTATAAGATCATGGAACCTACACCTTTCAAATGACACAGAACCAGTGGCTGAGGTGAATGCTGTCTTTCTCCATGATGTGGTTACATGGAAACTGCACTGTGAATTTCTCTCTCTATGGTATTACAGACATATTTTGCTCTCTTACATCAAGAAAACTGCTCAGAGCAATTATTGTCCTTATTACAATCCTGAAAATATAAACATCTTAACCGGGCCAGCCCTACACATTAACCTACTCCCAGCATGCATTCACTAAAATAATTTCTTTCAGCCCATGAAGGCAAAGCAGAACCCTGAGGTTTTGCTCAACAGACCCGTCCTTCAGGGCCTACCTGTGGCTGACACCAAACTATGTAGGCATGGATTTGTAGGCTTCGTTTCAGAGAGGTCCTGGCAGCTTTGCCATAAGGTTTTTCAACCCAAGCAAGCCATGCCAGGGCAAAGAAAGGAGTGATGAATGTCTTCAGGTACTTCAAATCTAACTTATCCATCATCCCCCTGGCCAAAGGCATATGTGTTGCATCTGCCATAGAGATTTCATGGATGCTTCCTCCCAGGCAGCAATGTCCTGCAGGGCCAGGGCAACCTCCCACGCAGTGCAGCAGTGGCAATACTGTGCTTACTTACCCAAAAGCCACATATTTTTTGTCCAGGTAGGGAGTTGGCTGGAGGATGATGTAGAACTGTGAGCCATTGCTGTGGCGGCCCTTGTTGGCCATCCCGAGCACACCTCTTCCACTGTGACGGATGGAGAAGCTTTCGTCTAGGGAAAGAATTTGGGGATGAGAGACCACAGTGTGTGTTTGCTGCTATTCACAGTACAGCTCCCTTTTGCCAGCTCCTGCAAGCTCCCCTTTTCTTCTTACCCACTCTCCTGTCTCCTTTTCTCTGAAGGTCTCATCAAGTATCATGCAAGCCAAGTCTGGTTTGAGTCAATGTCCTTCTTAGAAAGAGCTTCCCCCTACTGCCTGGTGCTTAAGCCAGTAAAGAAACTAATGACAACTATCCATGAAAAAGCACGTTAGCCATTTCTGAATATTAGAGCCACAGCAACGGTGTCTCTGGCTCCCCTTTGTTGGTCCCTAATGCCCCTTGCTGGAGAAGCTCAAGCACTTAGCACCGTTATTTCCCTGCAGCTACTTGGAATTATTCCCACTGCATGCATGAGGAAGGCAGGAGCAGAGCAGATGCTCCAAGCACAGCCTCTGCTCTGCCTCCCCTCATGGTGCTGCCTGTGGTGAAGAGAACAAGATCCCCATGGGCACAGATGGGGCTGTGAGGGCAGGACATGCCTGCCTGAGATGGGATGCCCAGGTGCTCCCAGCACTCAGTGACTCGCCTGGGAGGGGGAGTGGGAGACTCCTTCAGCCAAATAAAATGATGGAGATGAATAAATGGAGAGCAGATGTTTAGTTAAGGAGGGCAGGGGGCTCCCAGAGCAGAAGCTTTGTTCCAAGGAGAGGAGAGGAGGCCTGTGATGGCAGTGAGAGCTGCAAGGAGGTGAAGAAGATCCTCCGTGCTGGGAGGGGAGGGGTGGGGGAAAGAAGAAATGGCTCTCAAGAGGGAAGGGGGGAGGACAGGGGAAGGACAGGCATTAGGCACGCTTGAGTTTGGGGGATGATGGCAAGGACTTGATTCCTTCTCCTCCATAGAGGGGAGCCTGGCTATGAGGTGGGGAGCAGGGAGTCCACTGATCCTCCATCAGCTCTCTCTGATTTGATCACACTGAGCAGTCAAGAGCCCCATCGAGCTCTCAACAAGCTTGAAGGAAACTAGAACTATTTAGATTTTCTTGCTATCTGATTTTTGGTTTAATTCTTTTTACCTTGTTTGAGTGCCCTTCTCAGAAACTGATTCATAAAGATGGGAATTAAATTTTAACTGAACAGTTACGCCCTGGCCACTGCCTTGTGGTTTGCAAAATGACTCCAGCAGACTAATTTTGGAGTAGAATGCTTTGTCCTGTGATGTGATGCTCTGGTCCAAGTGATTCTCTGTAATTACCTCAGTCCTTTCAGCTCATTACAGTAAAATGTAGTTGTGTCCCATTAATTCCAGCAGACGTTGCAGTGCCCCGGAGTGTGCCAAGTGTGGAGAGTCCCAGAACATTACTGTCTGACAGATGCATCTCTCACCCTTTTCAGGTATCAAAGATATTTGTCCCCTGCCTTTAGTGCAAAACAGTTTTGTGGAAAGTACTGGGAAACCAATCTAAGCCTTAGCATAGAAAGGTGTACCAAAGGGAACACCTTTCTCAAGGATGAAAAGCAGCTTTTAATTAAAAAGGGTGAGGCGAAAAGTTAGCAATCCTCTCCTTTAACACATCAACACGCAGAGTGTATACAATAGGGGTAGTAAAAATCCTCCAGTGACACTTTCAAGGTTGACAGCTTCCAAATGAAACCCACCTTAAAATTACTTCAGTGATTTCTGACGTGTTGTCAACTTCCTACATGGCATGGTAGTGTCTTTCCCGGGCAGCACAGGGAAAGCACAAGCTCTGCCTGGAGGAGGATGAGGATGAAACTGGGAGCAAAACGTATAGAGTAGAGGTGTAGTAGAGGTGCTCCTGTGTAGAACAGAGGTGCCCACGCATGCTCAAACTCATTTTCTTCCGCGGACGGTTTCTACCCGAACAGAAAGCACGAGGGGTGCGAGGTGTGCGCTAGCAGAAACCCACTGGGTAGCCTCGATGGGAAAGAGGGCTCACGAAATTTTAATTCCTCAGTGACATCTACCTTGCAGTTTAACGACCAGCAGATGTTCTTTCTGAGATGTGTGTGTCTGGAGAGTCTAGGCTTGCTTCTATTTCAGGAGCTCCAGCATCAAAAAGCGACTTTTGCGCCTTCCTGCCCTCTCTAGGCAGCCTGTAGCATTTACTGCCTGAAATCCTTCACGCTGGGCTTCCAGCAGCTTTCCTATCCAGCAGTGCTACAACTCAACTGGACAGAGTGGGCCAGTGACCCACCTCTGGATGGGTTATGCTCCTTCTGTCCCAGGGCAAAAGTGGCTTCTCCTCATGAGCAGGCTCTTTAGAATCTCGGGGAGAAGTTCTCAGCTCCACTTCTGATCTTACGGCTGGCTGCTGCCCAGCCTGCTCAGATGTTACCTCATTTGCACCATTGGCAGTGGGAAAGCTTTTACATAAGGGAATAGAAATCACTTTCAAAAGTGCTTTAACTGTCATAAAATGTCTTGATGGGTAACATTTAATCTACACAGAAGCTCCCAAATGTCTATGTCAATTATATGGGTTGTTTTTCTTAAATATTGCAAGTTACAATGTTATTTTTCCTTTATGTTGTATTACTTTATACCAGTATGGGGGAACATTTTTTGTTAAACTTAGCTCATGTTTGTCATTTCTCGACTTTCACAGTTTTATGTGAGATTCAGAAGTAACTCCCCTTACATCCACAGAGTCACACAGCCACTGGCAGTGATGCCTGCGTGTGCCCAAGCCTGAAAAGCTGTCTGAGCTCCAAGGAAATCTGGAGTTAAAGCTGACTTACTTCCATTGTTTTAAATGCATTTTAACAAGTGGCATTTGGTGTCTGGAGAGCTGCAGCTAAGGTCCTGTCCACAAAAGTGAGTATACAAAGTTTGAGGTAGCCATCGGGTGACCATCAGCCCTCACTTAGGCAGAGAAAAGGGGCTGGTGGAACTGAGCCTAGGAGAGGGGACTGCCCTGAGGCCACCAAGGAGAGGGACAAGGCTACAGATCAAAAGTGACCTCACTAAAGCACTCCACTCATGCTAATACAAACAGATAATAATTCTGACTGAAAAGCAAAACCTTCTGTTCTAGGTCAACGAAAGGAATTTCCCAGGTCATTCCGTGAATAAGATCCGACCAGCAATTTGAGTTTTGTGGAAATTTGCCATTTGCACAGTAAGATAGCTGAGGAACCATACCTTCAAAGGTGGGACCATAAATCGATTCTCCTCTGTCTCCCTTTCCAGTTATGATGTCTGCAGGGGAATAAAGTAACAGTCAGAGACCAGGTTTATCACAGGCGTTACTGGGGGTTGTCAGTGAGCAAGTCAGGCAAGGTCAGAGACATGGGCTAGGGAACAACTGCATCCATCTTTCTGTTTTATTATTGACATTTTAATAGACCTTTGGGAAGCTCTGCTTCCATCCCAAGAGACAGTCTCTCTGTGGAGAACTATTTCACATGGTGCATTTAACTGCTGCCCCTCTGAAGCTGGTATCTCAAGTGAGAATACAGCACCTCCCCTCCCAGGAGAGCTCCTGTGGCATGCCCTAGAGAAGGATGTCTGTTGGAGGGCAAAGGGTTAGAAGAAGGAATGATAAAAATGCAGCTGTGGTATTCTGGTGAGTTAAGACCACTAACTGGTCTAAAAAGGTTTTGCTAAGTTTTGCAGAGAGAAAAATGACAATTGAAACAAATTTCTGATGGGTGAGGCACTAAAGAAGCCTGATGTAATTTTTTTTTTTTTTTTTTAAAGAAGTCTGGTTTTGTTACTTTATTTAGACACTGTCTTACACCAGTCAGGTTGTGGTTAGTCCTCTACAGCAGCAAGCTTGTAGTTTTAGGTTGTTTTTATGGACTACACAGACACCTGCTTGTTATGTATGGAAAGTAGGAGGTGTACCTTCAAAGTATAAACTTACAATGGATTTAAGCACTCACATTTGGAGCAGATGAGGCAAACTCAGGTAAGAACTATAGATAAGTAAGGTGGATGATAGACCAAAAGGGAGTAATGAAGGAAATGCCTTCTGATACACCTAACTTGACTTCCCTGGGGATGTCAGGTAAGTTACATGACCCCATCTTTTGTGATTTCTTTCTTGTCAGTGCCAAACTCCAGGCACAGCGCTGGCGTTCAAACAACTCACCAGCATGTTTGGAAGGGCTCTGACACTTGGCTAAATGGCTCTGTAAATTAATCTCTCCAAAAAACATTGTTTTTCTATGGATATTCTTAGTGTTTTCACATTTCCAATTAGTTTCCTAATTACTTAGCAAAGAACTTCATGGAAGCATTCATACTTTCAGCTTCCTAAGTTCTTTTGGAAAGGTCTTGGATAATCAAAAGAGCAAATCCAAACTTTTCCTATGTTTAGAAAGTGAGACAACTAAAGGAGATGGATGGGTTTTGTACATATATTCTTATATATAGTATATTTATTTATCTCTAGATATTAATTAAGAGCTTATCCTACAGAGATCAGCTTTGTCATGCAGTTCAGCCACGTCTCTGGAGATGAAGGCTGTTATTCATGCAGATCATCCCACCTCCACTGCTCAGATTTAGTCAGGACACCAGGAAACGCACCTCCTCCCTGGATCCACTCATTTTTCACCAGGCGATGAAAAAGGGAGTTTTTGTAGGTGAGCTCTCGGCCATCACGGGGAGACTTCACTCCTCCAGTGCACAGAGCACGGAAATTCTCACAGGTCCTGGGACACACTTCGGAAAAGAGCTGCAAAAGTGAGAAGAGGAAAACACACGTGAAATTCAAAGCTGATAAGGTGAATTTCCTAGCTGACCTCCACTGGCCAGATTTCTGTCCTCCCTCCTTCTGCTGGTGAAAACACTGTGCTGGGTGTGCTTGTTCCTCATTTTAGCTTTCCCCCTCTGTATCTTACCTCAAACAGCAGCCTTCCGACAGGCTGTTCATCAATGGCTATCTCCAGGTACACAAACACGTGCTGTTTAAAGCAGAAAAACAAATGCAGTTAGGGAAAGACCAGCTCTCTGTGCTGCACTCGCTTTGTAACGCAGGCCAGAGCCCAGCTGCCTGGCACCAATGGTCTCAGAAAATATCTTCAGGCTTGTCAATGTGCAATTCCTAGTATTTTGTTTAAGCAAACAAAAAGAAAGAAAAGTAGAGGATATTTCACTTAATTCTGGACAGAAATAATCCCAACAGTGTGTTAAAAGCAAACTACTGGGTAGGGCTTGCTTCTTTACCTTGCACTTATTTGCATGCCTGTTGCAGCCCATATAATAAGAGGCAGGAATAAATGAATCTGCAGCCATCCCACCAAACTGGACACCTCTCACTCTTTCCAGCCAGCCTCAATCTGTGTGCAACTGATGCTGCATGTTTTGTGGTATTCATTTTGATATGACATTTTATTTTTTCGCTGCATCTGAAGCATCATACCTCACACCACCTTGGCATTTCAGGGGGTCTTGTCTGGGAAACAAAAAGTTTGGCAGTTTGGCTTTTGGTACCCAGGAATAAAGATATCCAAGAATTTTGGTTCCCAAGGGCTGGGCTGTTTGGGATTTTGGAGCAGCATAGCTGCAGCATGGTCAGCAATGCACTTTTGTCACAGGTATCACAGGGTGTCAGGGGTTGGAAGGGATCTTGGAGATCTTTGAGTCCAACCCCCCTGCCAGAGCAGGGCCATAGAATCCAGCACAGGTCACACAGGAACGCAGCCAGGGGGGTCTTGA
>JANHGN010007698.1:0-19364 GCA_024605025.1 Megaceryle maxima | reverse complement strand
GATCCCTGGGGGACACCACTGGTCACCAGACACCAACTGGATGCGGCACCATTCACAACCACTCTCTGTGCCCGGTCACCCAGCCAGGTCCTGTTGCTAATGGTGGCTAACAGCAGACACCTAGCAAAAAGTGGTAATTATAAGCAAACGTGAGAGCAGTGCTACTCCATTACTCTGCCAGCCTCTGGTGTGCCTCTGCTCAAGTATTTGCCAGGATCTTTGTATTCACTTCCCCTTGATGGGTGTGAATAAAAATCCAGCACCCACAAAATCCTATGGCAATGAGATTTACAGCTTACACCCTGTGTAAAGTGTGCATCTCCTCTGCTGTGGAAACTCCTACCCACAGCTGTATCAGCTGGGCGCTGCCGAGACACCCTTCCCACCAGCAGCCCGGGCAGAGCTGCTCAGGGCACTGGCAGAGAGGTTCTAGAGGGGTTGTGGTTCCCACAGCAAGGCTTTGTGCCACCGTGGCAGCTTTGTGCCCCTTGGGCCAATGTAGCACGTGCAAAAGCAGTTCTGTGGGGCAGCTGTAGGTTCAGCGTGGATGGGTCAGGTCAGTTTTCACCTCTAAGTCAGGTGGATTTTAGGAGACACTAGTGTTAGAAGTGACAAAAGTGAATTGTGTGACATGTCAAAACTTCGCTTAACTTTCCATGACGTCATGGAGCAATGGAATAATTGTCACATCCCCAAGAAAAATATGGCTTTGACATGTCAAAATCCTACTGCAGATGAGAGAGCTGTGGTTTTCATGTGGAAAAAATGTTCTGTAGAACAAACCTACATTAAATACAATAGAAATTAGAGCAGCGTTTCTTAACAACATGAGCTCTTTTTTTCCAATTGTATATGCAACTGGCTTTATAAAGCAGTAAAACTATACAAAGTCAGAACCAAAAAGCCTGTAGCCTCTCAGCTAGATGCTTCTTAGCTACCCATGCCTGTAAAAAATTCAGACTGAGAAAGAAATCCAGGGTTGCAGAAGGGCTTCCCCACCTACCCCTAAAGTTTCTCTGGTCCGTGTGTGGCTCGGCGATTTTCTTGCAGCAAATCATTAGGGCAACACCTTTGTAACTTCTGCTGGGATTGGCAGCAAAGTTGGATTTGAAGAGCTCCATCCTCATAGTATCAAAGACCATGAAGAAGATCAGATTCTGAAGGTTTAGCTGCCACAGCTGCTCCCTTGTCTGAAAGGCCGACACACAAGATGTTATCAAGTTATGATTTTGTCCTGCTGAAAAAATGCAGAGAATTGAGGGAGATGAAACAATTTGGACAAGAATTTGAAATTCTACGGGAGTTTTAATTTACGTGCAGGTACTGGGTGGCAGCAGCCAAGCTGATGCGTGTGTCACCGCAGCTACGTTTGGTAGGCAGTGATTGAGCGGTGCAGAGGAGAGTCCTTCCCTTCCTCCTCCCGAGGGCTGGCACGACCACTGCTGGAGCCTCCATGGGCTGTGACAAGCAGAACTTAGTTTTAGTAGCCAGAGCATATAGCTTCTGCTATAGCCTAAAAAATCTATAGCAGCCTTCTATAAATTCAAGGAGAGAAGCAGCATATTTAAGAGTCTAATGCAAAATCAATAATGGTTCAGAGAATACTCTCTTTGCTACCTATTTTTCTCTACATCTGTATTTTTAGCTTGATACAGAGTAATAAACCTGAGGTTTATTTGGCCTTGTAAAATGTCTCTGTCCTCTTTCTGTAAAACAAAACCTGGTTATTAAAACCAGAGCAACATTACTTTCAAAAAAACCAGTCTGCATTTTGTAAGTCCACTGAAATTTACACATAAATTCTACAAAATTGAAGTGCAAAAGTCAGGTAGAGTTTGGTATCATACAAGGAAAAAGCAGGGCAATAAGTAGAATTGCAGCCCTGGACTTCAGGAGGGCTAACTTTGTCCTCTTCAAAGACCTACTTGGAGGAATCCCTTGGGCTAAGACTCTAGAAGGTAGGGGGCCCCAAGAGAGCCGATATTCAAACATCTCTTCCACCCAGCTCAAGATAGGTGCATTCCTTTGAATAAAATGTCAAGAAGAGGAGGCAGGAGATGTCTCACTAATCTGGTAGCCTTCTATGATGGTGTGATGGAACAGGTAGATGCAGGGAGAGACATGGATGTTGTTTACCTTGACTTTAGCAAGGCTTTTGACACTGTTTCCTAACATCCTTGTGGGTAAGCTCGGGAAGTGTGGGTTAGAAGAGGTAATGGTGAGATGGTTTGAGAACTGGCAAACAACAGAGCTCAGAGGGTTGTGATCGGTGTTGCAGAGTCCAGTTTACGACCTGTAACTAGTGGTGTTCTCCAGGGGTCAGTACTGAGTCCAGTCTTATCTTCATCAAGGACTTGTACCCTCAGCAGGTTTGCTGCTGACACTAAACTGGGAGGAGTGGCTGATACACCGGCAGGTTGTGCTGCCATCCAGAGAGATCTGGACAGACTGGACAGCTGGGCAAAGGCTAAAAAGCAAAGCTGGAGTTTCCTTTCAAATTCAAAGCAACACTAGGCTTCAGCTGCAGCCTCAAAAATACACACATGGAAGAGGGATTTATTTTCACCTTTAATAGAAATGTATTCACTAGAAAGGGATGCAAATGGTGTCAAAAAAGCAACATCTGTGATATGACAAATCACGTGAGTTTCTCAAAATCACTATGGTTGGAAAAGACCTTCAAGATCCTCAGGTCTGTTACAAGTTCAACTGTTCTCCTGTGCAAGCTACAATGTGCTGACAGCTTAAGCAATGCAAGGTACAAGATTAGTCACCACTCATGTATTCATAGAAGCTCGTTTCTTCACTGGTAATTTGTAGGAAAGCATGAGAAAAATTAGCAGCCAAAACTTTTGTTGTTGTTGTTACAGGCAAAGCATCGAGCAATCACTGTGACAGTGGCTCACGTGTAACTGTAGCATTGCACTTAACCCTCCAAGGATAAGCTCTTAATGAACAAATCAAAGTTCGAGAAGAAAGAAAAGTATTTAGCAGCTATTGTACTGGTAAGTCTCAGAATTTAGCTTGTAACCAGCAATTAAGCATTTCAGGAGCCAGAAAGAGATGGTAGAAAAGGAACTCAGTGCAAGCTCCTGGGAACTTATGAGTAGACAGCATTATAGCTGTACAGTATTTTAGATAAAATCAAGTGTTGTTAGGATGAAACTGCCAGGGTATTTATCGCAAGCTTAAATTTCTACAACTAATCACCAAGCTTTTCATAGTTTTCTAACAAGCTATACTGTATATTTTCAACTGTTACAGCATCAAGACTCAAAGATTCTCAAGTACAGCTGCAGAATACACTGGTTCTCTTTGGTGGCAGAAAGTATGGATTTAGACTTTTTTTTTTTCTCCATTCTGAGAGGGGGGGAAAAAAGGTGAAAAGCCTAAATAGAGCTTTGCTGCAGGATAGTTTGGAGTTGGTTTTTATTCTGCATTAATTTATTCCCCCTGTCTACCCTTTTTATGATCCATTTATATAAAAACTGATCTAGTACTTTGAAAAAAAAAAAATGGAGGTAGTTACCCCAACTCCCACAGCACGTGGTCAGGAGCCAGCTGAGTAGTCTGAACTTGAATGAGGAAAGTCATCCAGAATTTGGGCTGCCCCAGACAGGACAGACGCTGATGTACTAGGCTGTGGGCAGCAGAAGTCCACCGAGGTGATTAAAGAGCTGGAGCATGTTATGGAAAAGGAGAGTGCGTGCTGGGTTTGTTCAGGCCTTAAGAGTAGGCAGCTTTGGGAGGATCTTGCTGCTGCATCTGCTTTGAGGAAGGTGATGAAAGATGGCCTCTGAAGTCCCTTCCAACCTGATTTATTCTAGCGTTCTGTGCAGTGAGGTTTTATGCCAGCAACTCTCTCCCGGCAGTCACATAAGTCAAGCATGTACAAAGATCTTCTGTTTTGCTATTAAATTCACCTTCATTTTAATATTTTTCATTTGTTAAGATATAAAATATCAATGTAAAACACGAGTATAACATTTTAAAACTGAAGTGATGATCGCACACGTGGCTTTAAGTACCAGTGGTATTTTATCTGGCTTTTAAGAGACTAGTACACTCCATGAGATGTCACCAGTAGCCAAACTTGAAAATGAGAAGCATATAATTCTGGCATGGCAATTTATTAGGATGTCAAATCTTTTTTTTTGTTAGCAGTCAGTCACTGGAAACAATCTGTACACATCTAGTCTAGCCAGTGAAAAGGGCTGTACGACTTTTAATGCATTACGCCCCATTTATATAGCTCGTGATGCTCTGAAATTATTTTCTTCGTTGTTCAAGTCCCCACGAAAACAATTACCAGCTTTAACATATATTAAAAGTAACATTACATTCTGCTCTCAAAAGTACCAAAAAATAATGCTTTAAATATACACTGGCTCCTAAGCTTAGACTGAATCCTGTCAGGAAAAGAATTTTGCACTTCAATAGACAGTGCCTTCAACATCAAGAGCTCTTCAAAGTGCTTGGCAGAGCGTGTGAACACTATCCCCACTTACTTAGATGACTAAATAAGGCACAGAGGTCAGCTACCTCACTCCCAGTCACACAGAGAGTGAGCGGTAGAACTAGCAGAGCAGAATCTGGGCTTTTCAGTTGTCCAGTGTAACCACCACATCTCATTGCCACTATTCACATGCAATGGCTTAAGCATTTCCAAGGAGCAAAATTTGCACAGCATACAGTAAACAGAAGGGGTGATCCAGGGGCAGACAAAGGCTGCGACAATTTCAACCCAAACCATACCAATTTGGCAGTCAATAAATCAAAATGCACTTCAGGGAATGGTCACATAGAAAATGATACATTAATCCACAGAGAGAAAGCTCATTAAACGTAAGACATACGGTGTTAGCTTTGCAAGAAGGACAGGTTATCTTAAGCTTGCAGTAATTCAGGTGATGTTGACATCATGAAAGAACTTGTACTTTCTGATCAGCAGACATCCCGAACACCGTTCTTCTACAAGCAAGGTACACTTCTCTGAAGAGTCACATGGAAATGTAAATAAAGGGCCAAATATCTCCTCAGTAGGCATGGATGTGTATGAGGCACAGAACCTCACATTAACTGCCTGTGAGGTATGGACAAAGTGGTAGAGAAATACTAATCTGGAATTAATGTCTAAAATAAATAAGGTTGAGAAAATGGAAAGTCACCCATCAAAATCACCGAGAAATGTATCTTCAGACAGATTATGCTGCAGGAAAGAAAGTGTGATGCATGTAATCACTGCTTGGATGAGAAGTGTGCTGTAGCTCAGCCCTCTGATGATAAATAAGCATTTCAGAAAGCCTGTCCTTGAATAGGATGCTCATGAGGTGACTCGTTTACTGACAGAGACTGCTGATGAGATTCAGAAACATGTACACTTTGATGCTGTTCTTCAGTGATTTGATGGGAAGGAACTCCATCTTGGCTAGAGTGAGACTGTTGACTTGATTCCTGAGTCAGCTGCACATGCTGAGCCGGATGTGAAGAACCTGCTAAGTGGATTTCTTCATTTTGTCCTTGATGAGCATGGAGATGTTCTAGTGCTTCCTTAGAAAGAGTGATGACATGCATTTGTTCAGGTTGGGCAGTCTCTATTTGGTTTGCAATCATATTGATACTTTGGATTTGTTCCGTTTGCTCCTGCTGAGCTGAAAGCAACAAGTTTTGCAACTGCTGTGGTGGCTGAGCAAGCAGCGTGAGGTTAGCAGCCTGCTCTGTTGTCATATTTGGGGCATTTTCTGCAGCAACAATACTAATGCCTTGATTATGACTAGGCATGAAGTTTATATTATGCACTGTATCTGTAACCAGTAGCTGAATTTCCTGCCCTCCAGAGGTGGCAAGTTGATACTGCTGCAGCTGAAGAACGTTTCTCACTTCCGAACTAGTGTTGGTGCTCGGGGCAGCTCTGGCTTCCTGAAACTGCTTTTCTTTGCTATGAATTTTTAAATGAGACTTCAGGTTGTCCAGACGAGCAAACTGTAAACTACATTCTGGGCAGGAGAAAGGCTTTTTGCCCGTGTGTAGGATACAGTGTCTTCTCTTAGCACTGGAATCGGAGAAGGATTTTCCGCATATACCACACGAATACGGCTTTTCTCCTCTGAAAAAAAATGTATTTGACCTCAGTAAAATATTCACTTGGGCAGGGCTGCTTTCTGCAGCTTATTATGGAATAAAAACAACTTAATCCCAACTCTTTTGTTTTGCTAAATTGTAAGCACTTCAAAATAATGATATTCAAAAACGTTCTCTATTCGACTTCCTAATTACTTCCATTTGACTTCATAAACTGTACAACACTTTCATTAGGATTTACTCAAGATCTACGGAGATAACGTAACTGCCCTCCTGTTGTAACACCAGAGGTACAAACGGTCTGCTGCCAGATCACGACAAGAATACAACTTAACTTTGCACAACTTAAGCACTCACCATTATAAGAACATCTACTGACAGTATGGGCTTTAAAACAAAAAGAAGTGTCCAAATCCTAACTTGCTGCCTGACTCAATGGGACAAGAAATTTTACTGGAAATGTTTTCTTTTACATAAAGCCCGCAACAGATCTCTGGTGATTTAAACTATGACACACCTTTATACAATACATCACACTGACATGAGTAAAAGATAACTCCTGCTATTTAAGTGACATGATAGACTACAGGGAAACAGGGCAATGCTCCAATCATCTTATTACACCATGGCTACTGTTCTGCTGTAAAACCAAAATTCACAGTAGAATTTTCACATCAATAATATAGTGGAAAGTAATTTGTCATTAAACAGACACAATCCACCAAAGAATTGTCTTACAGTGTCTGGGCACACTAGTATTTAACGGTGCAGTACTTTGCAATACTCACTTTTTCTTTAAATAGATTAAGCAAAAATATTAGTGTTTAACCATCCCTCCCTAACAAGCTCTGACCATTCTATAGTTGAACAAGCACTACCTACAGGTATCAGCTTAGAAGTTACATTTGTAAAGAATGTAATGAAAAATCAGACATACTCTACCTGTGAATTCTAATGTGGGTCTGAAGAGAACTTTTAGCTGTAAACGATTTGCCACAAATTTCACAAGTGAAGGGCTTCTCACCTATCAAAATGAAATATGACATCACATTTTATATAGCACTTTCCATCTATATATCAAAACCCACTTTATATTTTACCATACACGGTATCAAGTGTGTCTTGGGGAATCCTCATGCTTCTGCCATGGCTCAGGCTGGGTATGGGAAATTGAATGAACTCAGTCGTTCAATGAGGGTATAGTACTTTAAACTTAGATATCGGATGTTCCTCTGCTGTGAAGATAAAGAATTAGGTGATCCAAACCCTCAGAGCAAAAAAAAACCCCCCAGCTTAAAATACTAAGATACAGATGTGGGTGTTCCACATGAAACAGGCAAATTTTAAAAAGGCTGACCCTGAATTAGTAGGCGTTCACACCAGGCTCGTGTGCAGCACCATGCAGGTGAGTTAGCCCATGTTTCCAAACCTGAAAAGTTAATCCATTATCTTCATAATCTGGCTGGCTTCCTATAAGGCTCCATCATCATCCCAGGCCTATGATATCCTGGGAACACCAGTTGGAGAAAAATTGAAATATGGTGGGTTGAATAAACTGGGGGTTTGGCTTTTGTTGTTTTTACCGCATTTGGGATTCCCGTGTCTGACTGAGTAGAAGCAGAAGAGCCAAATGAAGTAACAAAACGGTTCACATGAATCAGATACCACCCAACCAAAGCAAATCCTCATTCACACAATAACATATCCCTGTTGCACTGAGCTTCTTAAAGAGACTAGACATGAGACTCCGGATGAGTGCGGTGTTAGTTCACACCACCAAAGCACACCGAAATTAGGGATGGGGCAGTAGCCTGTTTCTAAGGAAGCTTCACATTTAGCATAGCAATGCAAAGCTTATCAGCTTTCATATGGCTTTAGAGGACAGGGGTAAAGGATGAGAGAATAAGAAGCACTTGTTGAAAGGGACTTCTAATCATCTCGTCCCAGGCTCCTACTGAAAACAGTGGTAACCTCCTAAACACACTGTATTCTTAGGACATAATGTCACCAAAGCACAACAGTCATATCCATGTTAACACACGTCCCTGAAACTCCTCAGAATCTTAATTCTTGCTTTTGAGATGGGACAGATCAATTGTTATTTCTGCATAGTAATACTGGTATCTGGCCTGTCTATTCTGGAAGCAAAACAGATTGCAAACCAATTTCGGCTAGAACTCAGCTTAGTTCATCTATTTTTGCAACTTACCTTGCTAGTATGCTTCCTCTTCTCATGGGCCACCACCAAACTCACTTCCCACTACATTTATAGAGCTGTAACAGCTTCAGATACAACAGTGTCGTGTGTGTCAACAAACACTATGTTCTCCTCAACAGAAAATGCAGTATTTTTAAGTATCATGAGTTAACACTATTCTGGATACACCAAAAACTCCCAAAAGCCCAAGTTCTGACCTCATCTTGTCCTAGGGAACTTAAAGCTGTGTTATTTTCACTGAGAAAGAGAAGGAAAAGAATGAGATCTGTAACTCAATCTTGTGTGTGCTTTATTACAACCACAGGCAACATACCTAAGAATGATTTGGGTTTGGGAAGAAACAATTGCTGCTGTTCATAGCTATTTTAAAACACTTTTAAAATATTCATGCATCATCTTATGAACTTACCCTTCAAATAAAACTACTTTAAGAAGTTTACAGTTTGTTATTACAAGAGAATAGATCAGTCAGCCATTCAAGTATCACCTTGCCCTCTAAATCTCATAAACCACCATCTGACGCACTGGCATTAAATCATCCCACCCAGCCCATCTCCTGCCAACATCTGCTTTATTACAGTGCAATAAAAAGGTAAATGGAAATAATTTCTTTTCTGTTCAGCAGCATTTTCCATAAGCAGCCATCCCTCACAGACAGGGGTGCCTAACTCCTTCAGGACATGCACCTTCTGTTACTAATTTGCTCACTTTCAAGCCCTATAGATGCTGGATGTGACTTTCCTGACAGACTGAATTCCCAAGTCCAGGATTCTATCACAGGAGAGCTAACTGGTACTTTCTACAGGAAGCTTTATAAGAATGGGAAAATTAAAAGTAGGCACTGCTTCTACACTGCTGAAATACAAGATTTTTTTTTGTGCAGCTGCATCTTGACACTCTTCATTAGACATTACATACAAGCAGAGCAGGAGTTTATCCCACAGAGACAAGCGTCATTTGCCTAACATGGTTTTGCCTGCTTTTACTTCAAGAAAAAAAAACCAAACAACAAAACAAACCAAAACAACAAACCAACACAAAACACAATGGACAATATTACCTGTATGTGTTCTTAGGTGTTTCTTTAACTGAGCTGCGTCCATGAATTTGCGACGACACTGGTTACATTCCGGCAGAGAACGGCCTTGTCGCAATAATAAAAAAAGTGTCAGTGCATAAGTGATCCCCTGTATCTCTTCAGTGATCTTTGTTAAAGCACTTTCCTGTAAAATAACCACTTTGATATAATATAGAGAGAAAACAAAAGGTGATTCACTGCCTCCTCCCCATTTTAACTGTCACACTTCTATTTCGCTATTATGATGGGAAAAGAGGGCACTGACACCTGCTCCCCCCAAAACACGCTTTCTCTGGAAGCTTTGTACATTCTGACTTTTTTCACCGCTTCTGGTGTGTGTAGCTTAATCTCCATCCTGTTCTAGAAATGACAAGGACAAGTCTTAAAGCTTGCTTGCCATCACTAGTCCGAAGTACAGGAAAACTACAAGGCAATTTGCACAACAGGCAGCAGACACGGTTGTTTATACAATTCCTAGCTTCTGTGTAACACAGACAGCAGGGCTAACATAATCCAGTTGTATGTGGAACACAGTGGAACTAATTTTTAATCATTATAATGACTCCTTCCTGATGAAGTATTTTTCTAAACATTCCATTTATTACACATAATTTAGTCTTTTTCACCCTATTCATTGTTATATTAAGGTACCACGCATTAGGGTAGCACAGACTAAATACAACACTGCAGAAGAATTTGCAGCCTTAGTTAATCTTTAGGAGGACAAATCAGCACGGGCTGTCAGCCAACTCTACAAACCAAACTTGTTATACCTGTGTGTACTCGATAATGGCTCTTGAGCTGTCTCTTTTGGCTGAAGTATTTCCCACACTGATCGCACGTAAAAGCCTTTTGCCCTGTAAAAAACCAAAAAATCGCTTGTCAAAATCTAAGTCACATCCAAAGGAAGCGTAAGGAAATAAATAAATAATCCACCTAGCACACGTGAGAGAGAGCAGAAATATCTTTCTATAGAAAGGCAAATTCTTGGGGAAGAGAGGTTACATTTACCTTAAAATCTTTACCTGTATGTAGGCTCATGTGCTCCAGGAGAGAATGCTTTGTTGTCAGAGCCTTACTGCAGACAGTGCACGTGTATGGCCGTTCTCCAGTGTGCATTCGCTCATGGACTTGAAGAGAATGTTTCTGGGAAAAGCCTTTGCCACACTCACTGCATTTAAAAGGGCGTTCCCCTAAAAGCAAAAGATTACATTTAAGTACAGGTGCATTGTTTCTCGCTAGGTATTCTAAGCTGATAGTGAGGTGCACTGCAATGTAATAGCTACTAGAAATGACTTTTAAGTAGTGATAAGCAGAATTAAGAGACGAGCTTCACATAGCAATAAAATGTTTTTTAAAGTATTGCCACATAATTAAATGTTTACATGGAGAAATAATTAACTCAACTGCAATCAAGGTAAGACATAAAGGCTAAGAGATTTACTGAGAAGAACAGAACAGCAAACACAGGAGACACACCATAATTCGGATCAGCATGCTATCTAGGACAGCTCCTGCTGTAGACAACAGCCCACATGTCAACAGCTAGCTCGCTGTCACTAAATCCTAACCCAAAAGCAGCAGTCTCTTAAGGCTCACCTGTATGGCTTCGCTGATGAATAGCTAGGAAGTGATTATATTTAAATACTTTGCCACAGTCTTTACAGCGAGCTTCAGAACCCGCACGTTTTCTTTTTCCATCAGTTCTCTTTGCCAGTCCTTTTTCATCCTCGTCACCGAGGAGTTTATAATCTTTTAGTTTGATTGATCTCCTTATTCTACGTTTGCTGTAACGGCTCTGAGTGCTCTGTATTCCTTCAGATTTGGGATCATAATTCTCATCTTTCTCAGCTGACAGATCAATAGCAGCTTCTGGGCCACAAGCAGGTTCAGTTCTGTCTGCATCTTTCCTCGCTGGAGACTGTTCGCTGGCAATTGTTTCTTCTGCTGCAGTGTCTTTTTTCATAAAGTTTTGCTTATTTTGAACAGAGTTGTTCTCTCTCAGCTGCACATCTTCGGCAGAATTTGCTCCTGGTTTTTCTTCTTGAACATTCCTGACTTTCCTTGGTCGCCCTCGTTTTCTCTTTGGTGGATCTTCATTTTTCTTCTCACTTGCTGTAACGGCTACAAAGGCTCCGCTGTTAGCAGGAGCTGGTACCGTGTTAGTTGGGCTACCACTGGCCTGGTAGTCTGTACAGGCCCATACCAAGTCACTCACTTTCAGCAGCTGTGCAGTAGCCAGAATTTGTTCTGTGCTTTTTTCACTGGCACGGAGGCAACCGGTGTAGATAAATTCTAGCAGTGCTCCAAAGGTGTCCGCAACCATTCCCTCCAACATGTAAATTGATTGCCCTATTTCGCCCTCATCTACAAACATCATGGAGAAGTATTCACTGCTGGCAGCAAGCAAAGCTTTATGGGCTCTGAATTGCACATTCTCCACTATCAGAGTAATGTCACAAAGAAAATCCTTTTTCCTCTGCTCTTCAAAATTAGCTAGAATGGTATCTTTGTGAGCTTTGGAGTGGATGACAACGAGTTTCTCAGAAGCATCGGGAGTCGTTTCTGCCATTTTTATTGCAAATATGAAAGGAGGTACCTAGAAGAACAGAATAGCTTTAGCAAAGCTACTTAATGAAGTCTGCATTATAAGACACCAAATCTAATTTACTTTACCAGTCAACAGGGTCCAACAGTTTCCGAAGCAATTCTGAAGCCCCTGAACTTTCTTTACAAAAATTGACACTAAAGCTGGCACAGATTTTCTTCAGAAAGTGGTTTTCACTCCTAAGAAATGGCTACAGATAGCTTCTTCTTAGATCAGAATTATTGACTATTATTTCACTCGTTTATCTCTGATGTACTGGGAACTGTAGAGTATCTAAAAAAAAAAAAAACAGCTACCCCTTCTGAAAACTCCTTTCACAACTGAAACATATGGACAAAAAACCCTCTTTGTTCACAGGTCCTATGTGGAAACAAATAATTGAAAAAAAAAAAAAAAAGTCAGCTACAGCTTCAGAATAATTTCACAGAATCATTTAGGTTGTAAAAGACCCTTGGGATCATCATGTCCAACCAGCTTCATCACTGAAGATGCCACATTTCAGATTTTTCAGAGATAAGGCTATGAAATCCTGTAACCAACACTAAAACTTCACTGGCAGCAGTGTGGCAGGGTTCTGTACCTTCTTTTACCTTCTGAAAATATCTCTTTCAGAACACTTACCTGCTAAGCTTCAGTCTATGGAGGGGGACAATAAAAGCAGAAGACTAGAATTTTCTTAAGAGCTCTGTCTAAAACAGGGTTGACTATGGTAACTATGAACCATCAGTTTGGCTTGCTGAGCTTCTTCAGTTGTGAATATACAAACATTAAAAATGGGCCCAAAAAAACCCATCAATTTCAGAAGAATCCACCAAATACTATGGGAGTGATGTGCCAAAAATGTCTATTTTGAGGATCAGCTGAATCACAGGATTGCTATGACTGGAAAAGACCTTTCAGAACATCCAAGTCCAACCATTATCTACTCTACCAGGGCCACTACTACACCATATCCTTAAGCACCATACCTAGATGGCTTTTAAAAACATCCAGGGATGGCAACTCAATCACTACCCTGGGCAGCCTGTTCATGTCTTTGATAATCCTTTTGGCATAGAAGTTTTTCCTAATGACCAACCTGAGCCAAAGGTGACACAGGTTGGCTATCTACCATCCTCATTTATAAAACTGTCATATGAGATGCAAATACATATTCATATTTGTATTTAATGAGCACAACAGTTCCAGTCACCTGAACAAATGCTGTAAAAATCAACATACACTGCATACAGATGATACCTAAATGCCACCAAGGTGGCCAACAAGTAGGTTTTTAGCCCCATTCAGCTACCAAACTGTTCATGCTGGAGCCAAATTGTTTTATCTGGAAGCTTTAATTTCTAAAGGATGCAAGCCTGATGTTATTGGAGCACCTTAAGGCACATCCGCAGGTCTGACCCAGCTCTGCCTTACAGTGCATTACAAGAGCTCCTGAAGAGCTGCTGTCAGCCTGTCCACAGGCATTCCCTAACATCTACACGTCTCAGGGTAGTAGGTGCTTTGTGCTTTTGATCACATAAAGAACTCTGGTATTCAATCACGAGATGGCATCATTAGTATTTTGACTACAAAATCCAAAACAACTCTTACCTAAAAATCCCCTCGAGTTACTCTAGAGGGGAAGGCTCTAGAGGGAAGGCAACCATGCTGCCAGCAGCGTGCTCAGTCACACTCCCAGTCCATCTGCTGATGAACTGTGGAAGGGCTCCTGAGCAACACGAACATCTTGGGGAACTGACCCCGACTACAAGCGCACGGCCTCGGCCTGCTCCTCGAGAGGCGCAGCAAAGGCAGGCCCAGCTCCGCTCGCTACAGCATCTACGGCGAGAACGGCGAACGGACTGAAGCCAGAAGAGCAGAGAGAACACGGGCGCCGCCTCACCCGTCCCCAGCGCCCCGCTCAAGCCCCGAGCTCCATAACTCGCTCCCGCATGGTGTGGCCGCCCCCACGGGGGAAAGGCCGCTCGCGGTCCCTCAGCGGGACGAGGCGGTGCCGGAGGACGAAGCTGCGCCCGCGGCCTAACTCCGCGGTGCCGGAACGGGCGCTGCCTCGCGTTGTCCCAGCCCGGCTGCCACCCTCCCCGGTGCCCCGGCGGCGGCTGGGTGTCGGCGGGGAGAACGGGACGGGTACGACGACACGCGTCTCCCGACGCCGGCCGGCACTCACCGCTCCGCCGCCAGCCCCCCCTCCACGCAACCGCCGCCGCAGCACTTCCGGTCCGGATGGCGGCGGCGCGCTTGCGTTCTGACGTACAGCGCAGCGCACGAGGCGGTGGAATCGGCGGGTCCCGCCCCCGTGCTCCCTCCGCGCGTTCCCGGGCCGCTGTCAAATGAGCGTTGCAGGAGCTGCCGCTCTAGACAAGAGATTTTAATCTTAACAAGAAACTGGTCCTGGAAAGCGTCACGTTGTTCGGCGGCCCCGTTCCAGCCGCGCAGGCGGCTGGTGGCGGCGCTCCTTGCGTTAACCGAGGGAAACACGCAGGCCCCGCTACTCAAAGCTGGGGCCGGCGCCGGCCAGGGAGAGAAAAACCTGGAGCTTGCCGTCGAATCCTAGGGGCTTGCTCCGCGGGTCCCGGTGCGGGCCCGCCATGGCCGCCGCCAGGTAGGGGATGAGCTGGCAGTGCTCGGTGAACCGCGCCAGCTTCCTCTGGTACATTTGCCGCACCGGCTCCGAGCTCCCGGGGTTGTGCGCTGCAAGAGGTGAAGCAGAACGTTAGTGTACCCTCCGGCCGGCTGGGCTTACGTCATAGATCTTTGAAAGGGGTTCAAGTCTACACCTGATGTTTTTCTCCTTGGTACGGATAAACCCGCTGTGCCCGTTGATGCCAAACCAACATAAAAATTAAGCCTGGTGTTTCGGAAGCGTAAATCCAACAAGGGCAACAATACTTGGAAATATCCAGGCTTTTGTAAACGCAAACAAGGAACACGTGCTCGGCTGCCATCAACTTCCCATTCCTTGTGCCACCAGGGGCTGGTGATTCCCCAGGCTAAGGCAAATTTGGGTAAAAATTGGCACGTCCCCTGAAATGATGTTGTGCAGGGACAGCTCGGGAGCGGCACGGCTGGTGCGGGGCCACTGCCTCCTTGACACAGCTCTGCTATGACCTAAATGCCCATAAAAGCTGGAGAGCTGACTGACAGTTCAGAGTAGGAAGGACTTGACAGTGAATGTGGCATTCTTTTCTCTCTCACCTCTCAGGCCTAAGAGAGGTATTTTTGTGTACGTTAGTACTGAGTGCCAGTCCTTGAGAGTTCTTTATTATTTCAATTACCCAGAGGCAAAGGGGAAGGAGTGATTGAAGATGGCCAAGACATGCCCATTTTTTTCCTGTGGTTGATACTTTAAATCTCGTTACAAAAATGGGTCAGCATGAAGAACTATGCTGTGAGACCCTTCAGCCCCCTAGCTTTACGTTGTAGACAACTGCATGTGACAGCTTCTGAGTGATTTTTCAAGCATAGCTGTACGGAGAGCTCTTACAGCAGTCAAGCTTGAAGGGCACTAAATTACTCTAATGATATATGGTTTCCTACTCTTTTCTTCCAAGAGTAAATCTCCCTGCATTTATGATTGATCACCTGTACCTGCTCCTCTCAAGACACTGAAAGCAATCCAGTATTGTTAGAAAAGCTGCAAGAGCAACTAAAACACTGTTTCTTCTTTCTTATTTTAATGTGAGAGTAGAGAATGACCTAAGTTGAAGATGAGAAAGTCCTACTTCTGACAGAAATAGGATGTAAAAAATTTCCAAGGGACCACAACACAAAGCACTTTGATGGAGGATGGCCTGACTATGAAGAGAGACATGGTAATAAATAATGCTGTATTTGCAAAGGAGATTTTTCAGTGCCCTGGAACGCTGTATCTTAAAGTTGGAAGCAGTTCTACCCAGTGGTAGAAGATAACTCATTTTCCTGGATTCCTATGGTCAAAACTGTTTGCCACCGCATGAGGGGAAGAGATTTTTGCACTTGCACAACCTTTCCAGTTCATCATCCAGTGCTAATAATGATTTAATGAGGCAGTAGTATATGAGCAAAGCCTTTCTAGCATGGACATCGTTACGTTGGCAAAGCTGTGCTAACAAGTGAATGAAAACAGCCTTTGTGGATGAAACAAACTACAGCATGAAAGCAGTTTTGCTGGCTTAAGAACTGTACATTGATACAGGGGCTTATGGTGTGCCTGCCCTGTTCAGGGGTCTTCCTTAACAAAGCTATGCCAGCAAAATTGATAGGCCAAGAAAATTCTGTAGGGGCTCTGGAAGCTGTATGAGGAAACATAGGATAAATCTACATGGATATCTATTCTTTTGTATTGTGTAATTTAGTATATCAGTACTGAGCCCATGCAAAAGAAGGCCTTTTTTTTCTTTCAATGACAGGTGTTCCATGTGCATTGAAGCTGTTTTGCAATCCAGTTAGACCTCTCATTTACATATTTAGCTGATGTGTTGTTGGAGACAGGTACGATCAGAAAGTTGCCTTCGGGTTATTTTCATGGCACTGTTTGTTAATAAGTTTTATTTGCCCACCCGATCCAGCTGAAAAAAGGCAAACATTCAGGCACCTATACCATTCCTCAGATAGTGTTTCAGCCACCTTTAATTACAGAAATTTTAGTCAATTTTAAAGCCAATTCAGGTTGTCTGTGACTTGTTTAAAATGTAGTACCACCTAGATGATAACATTTTACTTTCTGTTGAAAAACCCCAACAGTACATGTTAGAAATGTTTTCAAGGCCATCAGGTTGATGGTGATAAAACAGCATTAAGATCTCATGATTTGTGAGAGATCACTTACTTATCTACCTATCCTATTACCCTTATTTTCCTCCCTGGTTCTGAGAAACTTGGCAGTGTATACTTGTATCTACGTAACAGTATTTTCCCAACTTGGGAAAACTACACAGATTAGTTTGTATCAGTGTTGTATCAGATGAGTGACTACATTTCTACAATTCATTATTTTTATAGCATATTTTATACACTACCTTTTAAATGGCAGGCGACAAACAGCAGAGCAGTTTTTTTTACACTTAGGAATGGAAACTTTGGCTTTAAGCAGCCTACTTCATTCAGAGCTTTTATTAGAGAGGTTGCTACTCCCTAAAGAAACAAAACAGTTTTAGGAGACCATTGCAGAAATTTTGAACAAAAATATATTCAAAGTCTGATCCTGATGTCATGAAAAATTTAATGATATAGTTTGATATCTAAGTTGGTGAATTGTGGAAGATAACAAATAGTGTAAAATAGGGAGGGAAGTGATCGTGAATAATTTTTTATTTCATATTCATGTCTCCAAATGTAACTGACCATCCTTAAATTATTTCAGATAGGCTTGTGTCTATCCTGGTGTTAAAAATCAAAACCAAATGTAATCTTACAAGATATGATAAACAGAAGAGCCAGAAATATTGCATTTTATTATTCCCTTCCAATGATCTTACTTGTACTTTTTCCATTAAAGCTTTTAAAAAATCCCTCTCAGTTGTAAGCAACCAACTTTCAATTTAATATAAGCTCTTTAATAAACATAAGACTCATATTGCATTAAAAATAAACTGGGTAGGATATATACTATACATTGCAAAATCATGTTTTATGATAGAAAAGCAAAAACTGGCCTGTTCAAGGTATCCAGCCAAAGGAAGTGCAGTGAGGAGTATTGGCTCCTTTACTGGAGGGAGTTTATGTGGAAGCTTCAGATTCCAGTATTTCTCTGGTAACCTAACCAGGTAAAAAATAAACACTTTCAAGATGTATAAACCGTAACATGGCTAAAGATTAAAATGCAGTTAGCATATTTACCTCAGAAACTTCTCAAGTTTTTCTTCACTTTCAAAAATATATAATTTATCGTGATATTTTGCTGCATATTCGATGTTGCCAGGCACCAAAGCTTCATATCTGAAGAGGCAGGGTGAGAAAGACTTATTAATTCACAAGAAAGGTAAATCATCATTTGTGCCACGTAAATCCATAAACTACTGGGAGCCTTCTGGTAATTTAGCAAGTATAGGAGCTACAAAAAAGAAGCAATTGGGTCATCCAAATTTCCACCATATGACTGACAGTTACAAGGCTCCAAATCTGAGAGTCTGTGCCTCCAAATCTGCTTATTAAGGGGCTTTTATAGTGCTTCTTTAGAGTTCCTCTAGTTAATATGCCAACTGTAATTGTTCAGGAGATTAAGAAGGGACAGCACAGAATTGATTATTGTGGTTCTACCTTGATGAGAAATTCCTGCTCAGTGAGGAAATCAGTGGGACTTCATGGTGGAGGTTTATGGATCTCTTCTAAAAATCGTAATAGCTAGTTTTGCATCTAGAAAGGTTTTGTGAGATTTGTTTGAACTCTTGAAGGCTTACGCTAGAGAAAACTCAAAAACTCTATCTGAGCAGTCAGTAAGCCAACACAGATCCCTGGAGAACCTGTAACCAGATGAGTTTCAGAAGGTGATTTTACATTTATTTCCAAAGCCACAGGCACAATACAGAACATTGTAATTGCTTTTCCTGTCCAAACCCTGAACACTAATAAAAATACTTTCAAAGTATTTCCTCATTAATGTGTTAATATAGGACACAAAGTCTCTAATTGAGATTATGACAACTGCAGTGATGTACCTCTGTTTTCCATCTAGGTAAGTGACTGGACAGTATCCCTGCATTTCAGCACTGATAGGGAATGAGGCCTTCACTTCTGCTGCAGTCAGTTTCTTCGGTAGCATATCCGGAGGTGGGAGAGGGTGAGGTGCCAGCGGTGGCACGTAAACCTCTGGTCTACTCAAGAATTTCTGTAGAAAAAGAAATTAAATGCTTTTATAGGGTAATAAGCACTGTAAGACTGTTGGCACAGCTTCAGGGGACCGGCTCACACAATTTAGATACTTGTTTCTTCTATAACACCCCTCTTTGTGTGCTGGCACTGCTGCTGCTCTCGGATAAGTAATTACTTTTCCAACCCACTCTCAGTTGAAGTCATCACTGTCCACCCACCATCCATCACTATCCGTTGCTATCATTAGCAACTCTTTACCTCTAGTCTACCCAAAACAGATGGAGAAAGGAGGAAAGAGTTGTCTTAAAATGAATATTTGATCTATGAAAATTTGTAAGAGGAGCTTTGGTTTGAATGGGCCCTCTGCTGCATTTTGTCTGCCTGGACATTTGATAGGAGAAGTACATCACACAAAAGCTTGAATACCAATAACACTCACCTAACTCAGATCACATATTGCTTGTTTCTGTATGGAATCAAAGAATCTAAGCAATAATGTTCCTTTTTCCTTTTTCACAGGTATCACAGGGTGTCAGGGGTTGGAAGGGACCCTGGAGATCTTTGAGTCCAACCCCCCTGCCAGAGCAGGA